>NKZI01001774.1:0-14794 GCA_002370645.1 Metschnikowia sp. 00-154.1 | reverse complement strand
CTGGACCTTAAACCATGGTTGCTCTATGGGCCACCTGATTCCCCAGCATTCCTAGCTGAGCTGGAGTTAAAGAATCTACAATAAGTGTTGGAAAATAGCACGGAATAAGAGACCGCACGGCGCTCTTGGCTTGCAGGCCACCGCTCAGCTAGTTTCCCTACCTTAATTGTCCTGAAAACCAAGGGTTAGTGAAGGCCAACTCCCAAACATATAAGGAGGCCTTTGCTACATCTTTAATTAGACTAATTTGAATGTGTCCAGTGAGAGAGACATACCAAGATGCCTCCCAAGTCTAAACCCACCAGAACTCGTCGTACTAACAATGAGACTCAGCCTCCATCTGAAGTAAACACCCCACGTAAAGTGTTTACATATCTTGCTCAGACAATGAGGTTCATATCCTATAGTAAAAGAGGACATCTGCATTTTGAACCATGGTTACTCTATGGACGACCTGATTCCTCAGCATTCCTAGCTGAGCTAGAATTATTAAATCTATAATAATGCATTCATTTCCAATGGTCTCATACAGTGTTTTGTTGAGCGTTCGCATAAACCCTCGCATAATCTGGAATTGTTATGACGTTGGCCTCTAATAACTCTCTCAAGTACGGTGCTTCAGTGTTCATCTTAGATGGCTTATATTCTTCTCTAAACTAGATGTCAGTGATCTCTTCTCACAATTGATACCCTTTCAAACATGACCGAGATCCCAGATATATATAGTTCTCCTTAGTATTCATTCCTGTATTCAATCCGGAGCTCATCACTTTCCGGAGCCCCAAATGGAACGTTTCCGATTCCTGAAACCCAGTCGGAACATTTCCGATTGTTCCGGCTGTTTTAATTCCTGGAATCCCGTCTCGGGTTTTCAACCTCAATCGGTTTTCGGTTCCGGGGAACGGGGCTCATCCTGCTGCATCGGATGAAACCTTAGGAACATCATATAGTGTCACACATGCTTAGTAATACACTCATCGTGCACACCTCCTGGTTTCATCTGCATATTGCATTCATAGACACATGTGAGCCTGGCCCATGTGCCCAACTCAGTGTTTTCAGTCTGTAATGCAGATAGTACTAGTCAACGTATCCTGCACACAATGATTGTCACAGCTCACAAGTTCAACATGTACAGTGTTTTTCAAAACTATTCAAACCAGCACGGCAAAATGTTTCGAACCATTCTAGCAATATTAAGCAAGCCAATACATAGAGCCTCAAGGTGCTCCAATACAACGCCTACAGCCCCAATAGGGATATAGTACGGCATGCTGTTCCGGCCATAGGTGTGTGCTGTCAGAAACCGGAGGCCTGGATCGATAAACTCCATACGTGGTGCACGTACGAGATCACCTAGCCTTCTGCTTCTCGCATCATCAGTGATCTTCTTACGGTGATCCGGTATTTGTTGCAGCACAAAATGGAGGGCGAAGAAGGTGTTGTTGTATATAGGATAACAAGGAAACCAGTTCAATTCCGTCCGTCCGTTTTGAACCTTGATTGGTACTGCAAGACTTTTGTCCCAAATATAGTACATATGAGGCAATCGTCCAGATTTAGGATTTCAGAATATTGAATTCTAATGAAAGTTGGTGTGAAACATTATGCCATTTGGTTTGAAAGACTGTGCGAAGGAGTACGAACCTTTTTGAATTATTGGTTTGTTTAATTTTGCTAGTGTGGTTCGAAACATTTTGTTACGCTGGTTTGAACCATTCTGTCTTCGTGGTTTGAATCGTTATTCCGCGCTCGTTTGAATAGTTTTGAAAAACACTGCACCTTGATTGTATAAAAAAAAAACCATAGTTAATCTTTTTTCCAGATTAAGAACATATTAGGGCTTACCCAAAGTCTATGAGAACTTTTTTAGACAAAATGATTTCTGTGGAAGACATTTAGGTCGCTACAGAGGACAAGATCTTAGTATACACGCGAAATAGATAATTCTTCTTAGAAAAATAATGGCTTCCAGGAGTAGGAAGATCTGTAAGATCCGTAAGATCTATAAGATCCGTAATATCCGAAAGCTCCGAAAGCTCCGAAAGCCCCTTCCCTCTCTCATCCCAATTAGAAAATATTTCCACTCATGTTCTTATTGTTGTTTCATTATGTTTGGCTGTGCAGCATGGCCGCCGCGAATGACCGGCGTGCGCAGGCAAGTTCGTCAAAGCGTGACAAACCTGGATCGAGAATTAGTGGGTCAAAAAAAGAAGTGCAAAGATACAGTGTTTTGCAAAACAAAACTATTCAAACCAGCGCGGGAAAATGTTTCGAACCAAGAAGAAAGAATGGTTCAAACCAGCGCGGCAAAAACGATTCAAATCACACTATTTCAACATATGTTTCAGTATATATTAATATACAGGGGTATGTAAATAGTACCATACAAGACCAAAGTTCTATATGAGGTGTGAGGCGGGTGAAAATCCTTCATCCGCCTGTGACCTGCACATAGTACTTCACTGGTCTGCATACAACACATCACGAAGTACCTTGACTCCGTACATGCTAGGTACTTGTTGACACACTAACACTAGCAAAATTGAAAAAAACCAATAATTCAAAAAGTTTGGCACTCCCTCACACAGTCTTCCAAACCAAATGGCATAATATTTCACACCAACTTTAATTCGAATTCAATATTCTGAAATGTTAAATCGTAAATGTTAAATCCGAAATGTTAAATCCGAAATGTTAAATCCGAAATGTTAAATCCGAAATGTTAAATCTGAAATGTTAAATGTTAAAGGTTAAATCTGGACAATTGCCTCATATGGTACTACATTTGGGACAAAAGTCTTGCAGTATTAATCAAGGGTGCGAAACGGACGGATGTTAGGAAACGATTTCACAAGGATACTGAGATGCAAGGTATCCCGGTCGGGTAACACCTGCATACAACGTGCAGATGTTTCATGTATATGCAGGGTTGCATACAACCAGTGTATACAGTGATTTTCAATGTAGATTACTTAACACTAACTGAACATTTATGGTAGGTACATCAGGAGGACCTTTTCAATAAATGTTCATAGTCTCATCAAGATAGGTGAATACTTGAGGAGTTACACGGGAGCTGTTTCTGGTGGGTCTGGAAGTAGAGGACATCTTTGTATGTTCCTCTCAGACAATATTCTGATTAGTTAACTCACACTAGGGAATGGACCAGAGTTCCATGTTAGATAGATTTCTGGAACTGTGCTAAAAGTTTTCACACAACAATTACATGAGAGCTAAATCTTCCTATTATATAGAAAAAGTAAGTATAGCATCAAGAAGTAAGTATAGCACACTCTAGGATTTTCATGAGTGTGCGCCTTCCTTCTGAAATGATCATTCATTGCTCACTTTCAACATTCAAAACTATTCAAACCAGCTTGTCAAAATGGTTCAAACTAAGAAGACAGAATGGTTCAAACCAGCGCGGCAAAACGATTCAGACCATACTAGCAAAATTAAACAAACCAATGATTCAAAAAGTTTCGTATCCCTTCTTCACAGTCTTTCAAACCAAATGGCATAATGTTTCAAACCAACTTTCATTAGAATTCAATATTCTGAAATCCTAAATCTGGACGATTGCCTCATATGTACTACATTTAGGAATCTTGCAATACTACATTTAGGAATCTTGCAATACTATATTTAGGAATCTTGCAANTAAATCTGGACGATTGCCTCATATGTACTACATTTAGGAATCTTGCAATACTACATTTAGGAATCTTGCAATACTATATTTAGGAATCTTGCAATACTACATTTAGGAATCTTGCAGTATCAATCAAGGGTCAAAACGGAACGGACTGAACATGAACTGATTTCCTCATTTTTCTATCCTGTATACCTCCACTTGTTTATTTGGTTTGAAAGACTGTGTGAAGGGTGCGAAACATTTTGTCGCGCTGGTTTGAATCGTTTTGCCTCGCTGGTATGAACCATTCTGGCTTCTTGGTTCGAAACTTTTTGTCGCGCTAGTTTGAAACATTTTGTCGCGCTGGTTTGAATCGTTTTGCCTCGCTGGTATGAACCATTCTGGCTTCTTGGTTCGAAACTTTTTGTCGCGCTAGTTTGAAACATTTTGTCGCACTGGTTTGAATAGTTTTGAAGAACACTGTATAACAGTGAGGTTTTCCTCCCTTGGATAAATCAGGGAGTTCCTCGTCTATTCTAGGTTCAATACATGCCATGATAAGCTATAGGACGTAAGGAAGACGTCCATTATAAGACTAACAGTTGTTGGTTGCTGTTAAGTTCTAACAACGGAACTGAACTGAACTGAACTAAACTGAACTGAACTGAACTGAACTAAACTGAACTGAACTGAACTGAACTGAACTGAACTGAACTGAACTGGGTTTCATTGTGTAGTTTTGATAATTCTATATCAGCTAGAAGTGCTGGGGAATCAGATGGCCCATAGAGTAACCATGGTTCAAGACCCAGAGGACCCTTCTTGCTACAAAATGTGGATCTCATAGACTCATTTAGATAAGTGAACACTTCAGAAGAAGTATTCGCTTTTGAAGTAGTGTGATTCTCATTATCACTACGAGAAGTTTTTGGTGGGTCTGGTTTTGGGAGGCATCGTATGTCTCCCTCTGTAGAGATATTGGATTAGTTACAGTGTTTTTCAAAATTATTCAAACCAGTGCGACAAAATGTTTCAAACTAGCGCGACAAAATGTTTCGAACCACACTAGAAAAATGTTTCAAACCAATAATTCAAAAAGTTTCGTACATCCCTAACCAGTTGTTATATACAGGATAACAAGGAATTCCAGTTCAATTCCGTCCGTTTTGACTCTTGATTGGTACTGCAAGACTTTTGTCCCAAATATAGTACATATGAGGCAATCGTCCAGATTTAGGATTTCAGAGTATTGAATTCTAATGAAAGTTGGTTTGAAACATTATGCCATTTGGTTTGAAAGACTGTACGAAGGAGTACGAACCTTTTTGAATTATTGGTTTGTTTAATTTTGCTAGTGTGGTTCGAAACATTTTGTCGCACTGGTTTGAATTATTTTGAAAAACACTGTATCTAATAGAAGTTTGTCGCCAAGGCCTCCTTATAGAGTTGGCCTTCACTCATTCTCGGCTGTTCTCGACAACAGAAGCATGTGAAAATAGTCGTGCAGTGGCCAACAAGCCTAGAGCGCCGTGCGTGCTCAGTCGGTGCTATTTTGAAACACATTGTTATCCTGTATAGAACAACTTGATAGTGTTGGAACGCGCTGTTGGAACATGAGGAATCAGTACATCTCTGATGTACTGCATGTTCCAGGTGACTGCATGTAAGCAGGACAGATGAAACAGTCATATGCAGGAATAGACGGAGAGTGGACGACGTCCCGCGGAAAAGGAAGCGGATGGTAACACAAGAAAAAGGGGAATAGAATAAGAGACAACGTTAGAGTTGAGTACAGCTTAGATACATAATCGTTCCAGTTTATGCGTTAGTAAGCCACAAAGCGCAACACGCGCGACATGTGACTGATCAACTTAGGAGACCAGTACATGTGCAAGTATTGCATGTTCGTGCCAAGCTATCCAGATGAAACAATGTTGGGGTATTGTTGAAGAAGAGACAAAGGTAAAGCCAAGGCTCTATGGGCTTTCGTCTGGCTCTTGTCTAACGCTGAGTGTTCTCTTGGAGAAGACAATGTAGATGAAAGAGATTAACGAAGGAGAGAGATCGTTTAGGAGTTCCCAGGATTAACTATACAAAGCAAGGATCCTGCTCAGTGTTGAGCAGCATCAATTTTGAAACAGAGATCACGAACTCACTACTTTACATATCAATAGAGCTATGAGACAGATGACAGAACTGATTACCCAATTCACGCAATTGAGAGAATTATTGCAGTCCAATTATATAACGGGTACTGTATACCAATTGGTATATGCTAACTTTCAACAGATAGAGGTTATGTAATTATTCATATTATTCTTACTAAACAAAAAAGTTTATAAGAAATTGCACGTGACCCCGTATCCACATTTGTTCTGTACCAATTACTCTTTAAGTCTTTTTGAACTATTGTAGTGTAATAAGTTAAGTGTATTAGTTTTGTTTTGTAAAATTGGTTTATAAAACTGTTCCAAGTGGTACGAAACTTTTTGAATTATTGGTTTGGTTAATTTTGCTAGTTTTAGTGTGGTTTGAACAGTTTTGAAATTCACTGTATATGAAGAGTAAGCTGGTTACAGTCAGTAAGCTGGAACAATAAGTATGGTAGTTGGTAGGTGCGTCTTGATAAAGCTCATGTACATTTCTCTCTCTCTAGAGACTAAATTTAGATCAGATGGGAATTGCATAAGTCGTGACCAGGTCATGCCTTCTATAATGGTTAATTTTGCTCTGTTATATGGCTATATAATAACTACTCAAACAGCACTCAGAACTACTTTTTAAATCACTCAAAACTTCAAACTGCTTTCAAAACCCAATTTCTTCCCTTAACCAAAAGTTTCAAAAAAAATATGAAATTAACCTGGATTCTGGCCATCCTCTTTGCTGCAACTGCATGTGCTCTCTCTGGCACCTTCTACTCCAAAATTGATGGGAAGTTCTATCCGCTTCGCAAAATGAGACATGACTCGTACTATTTTATTGGTGAAGGCGATCATACTAACAAGAGACTCCCCATGCTTTACTTGGAAAATAACGAGATTACCTTTGACTTAGAGGAATTAAGACATAAACTTTATTTTGGCAAAAAAGAAGGCAATTTTTTTTTTGGTACCAAGTCCACATTGACTCCATTTAAATTGAAGTTGGATGGGGACGACAAGATTTTAAATCTTGAGATACAAGTTTGTGGATTTAAGTATCCTCGGATGCGTGAGGTTGGAAATCATCCTGAAGATTCGAAGCCTGGTTGTACTCCAAGGGAGGTGTGGTTCTTGAATCCACGAGATATATGGAATGGCATGTCGACCATCCCAGAACCCCAGTAAGGGGAAATTCAGGATCTGAAATACTTTTACTTTACGTTTGGTAACTTTAAAAAACTTTTTTAGGGCTATGAATTCAAGAATCCTCATTGGAAACGGCCTTATTTAAACAAACATTTTTGAGTAGCATTATTTATGAACATGACACACTCTGTTTCATTTCTTCTGTTTCATTTCTTCTGTTTCATTCCTTCTGTTTCATTCCTTCTGTTTCATTTCTTCTGCTTCATTCCTTCTGTTTCATTCCTTCCTCTCTTTCTGGCGAATATACTTGTAATTCTTGTAGTTGCACTGATTGGATAAGTACCTGAGATAGTTCTTTAGCACTTACTTCACTGAGGGTAGAGACTAGTATTTTCGTGTCCCTTGAGTGTCGTTAAAAGTACCACTTGGAGGTTTGAGACGGGGTTTTGACGAGAACTCGTTTGTGTGAGAAGTCCAAAGGCTTGATAATTTCTTTCTGGTCAATGATTCTGGGAGAAGGGAGGGTGTGATTGAAGTTGTGATTTTAATATCTAGAGATCAAATGTGACTAGGGAATTCGTAGTATAGAGTAGACGTAGATAAGAATAGAAAAGACAGAGGTGAATACTGAAGTTTCATAACTATAGGGTGTCACTTGAGACCAATGACAACCGTTCCAGTTTATACGATAATAGGTCATAAATCCAACACTCATTCACTCCCTCACTCACACACTTACAGTCTCACACACTCCCTCACACACAGTCACACACAGTCTCACACACTTACTGTCAACAAGTACCTAGCATGTACGGAGTCAAGGTACTTCGCTGATGTGTTGTATGCAGACCAGTGATAGCATTATGTGCAGGAAACTAGTGGGTGAAGAGTTTTCATCCACTTCAGCACATATTGCACTTTGGTCTTGTAAGGTAGAACTTACATATCCCTGTATATCAATATATACTAAAACATAGGTTGAAACTTACAGTCTCACACACAGTCTCACACACAGTCTCACACACTCACTCACTTTACACTCACTCCAGTAATCTTCGATCTTCTATCACCACATCAAAAAAAAACCACCATCAAAATAAGACTTGATTAGGGATAACTCTTCATTCCGGTATTGGACCGTTTTTTCCCCCTTTTTTCTTTTTTCTTTTTTCTTTTTTCTTTTTTCTTTTTTTTTTTTGATTGTTTACATTTAGTTAATTGTTTTTTGTTATTGCAATTTTTTAATATTTTTTTTGGTACTATTTTGTTTTGTTACTGTTTTTTGGTGGTGCATTGCAATTGTGTTGTAATTTGTGGTGTTTTGTGAGGTTTTCATTTTGGGTGAGGATTTGAGAATTCCATCAAAATCAAGTCGTATGCGAAATCTCATACTTGATCAAAGGGTGTGAGTGGCAAAGTGCGTAATCTGAGAATAACGGTGAGAAAAATCAGGAGTGAGTGCGGAGTGAGTAGGGTGAGCGCGGAGTGAATGAGTGAAGAGTAATGCTGGAAGAGTGAAGGTGTGGTTAGTGAGTGGTTAGTGAGTGGTGAGTGAGTGGTGAGTGAGTGGTGAGTGAGTGGTGAGTGAGTGGTGAGTGAGTGGTTAGTGGTTCGTGTTAAGTGGTTCGTATTAAGTGAGAAGTGGTTCGTGAAGTGGGGAGTGGTTCGTGGTAGTGGGGATGAACGATATGACTCTACTGAATCTTAATATCTGAATCATTATCACAAAAACATAGCCTTGAAGTGGACTAATGCCAATACAAACAGTACAGATATAAAATTCCAATTACAGACTCCTAGAGAAATATAAATTAACCACAATACATAGCCAGAGAAAAGAGAGCAGAGTGAGAGTGAGAGCAGAGTGAGAGTAGAATTAGAGAACACCTGTTCATCATGCTATTGGGTGATACTATGAGAAAGAGAGAATCCTATACAGTGAGAGAATACGGTAACAGAACATGGAAGTTGACTGGAATCACTGGTTCACACAAAACATACTACTCCATCAAATCAACTGTAGATGATAGTGAAGCTTTATAGCCAGATTCTTAGTATGACTACACTAATCGCTTAAGGCATTGATACAAAGTTGATAAAAGAACAAGGGGAACAGAGATAGGAAATAACAAAAGCTGCTAAACTCTATTACTCTACTAGAAGAATTCTACTGATAGTACTGTATCAATGTACTCTACAGTACTACTCTACAGTACTACTCTACAGTACTACACAGTACTACTCCAAAATACCACTTCACAATACTCCACAATACTCCACAATACTCCACAATACTCCACAATACTCCACAATACTCCACAATACTCCACAATACTCCACAATACTACACAATACTCCACAATACTCCACAATACTCCACAATACTCCACAATACTACACAATACTCCACAATACTACACAATACTCCACAATACTACTAACACTTTATTCTATTATACTGTACTGCTAGTCCTTTACTATTACCCTTCACTGTTGAAAGTATCAAGACTACCAGCCTATACTCTCGTACTCTATGACACACTGACTGCTCTGTTAGTACTGATACTTCTTCTCTAATTCTCTACAACTACTCTACTAAAACTAGGGCAGTACAGAGGTAATACCGGGGTGGTCAGAGGTGGTATTAAGGTAGTAAATAGGTGGTACAGAGGTACTACTAAGGTAGTAAATAGGTGGTACTAGGGTAGTAAAAAGGTAATACTTTCTAGGATATGCAAAGGGATTTAACGTTATGTAGAGTAATGCTTGGATACTCCTGATTAGGTCATACTGAGATACACAGAGCTATACAAAGCTATATAAAGTTACATAGTTTAAACTAGCTTACAGATACGTAGGTTGTAGTGAGGTATACTTGTTAGATTCTTGTTGAACGTTATGTACTAAGTTATCTGTTTATTCGTTGATGGATTCTCTTTCTGAGGATCTAGTGCGATTTATATAGCAACTGAAGAGAAACGTGACATTGAAAAACTCTTCACCAGAACAATGGTGGGGATTGTTCTGGTATCTTTGAAGACAGCTCATCGTTTGTGATGGCTGAACACCGTGCCACGGCGTTTGCAATAGCCCTTGTTAGGATCGGGCAGAGAGGCTTCACAATATCTCCATAGATAGGTCACTACCTTTGATGGATCTGACAATACTGAGTTATACTGAGTTATACTGAGTTATACTGAGTTGTACTTGGTTATAGGCTTAGAGTTATTCAAGGGTCTACCAAATTATACAGAGTTCTACTGAGCTCGCCTAGCATATGGTTTATACTAGATTCCTAGGCTACACTAGACTAAATTACTTATACTAGGTTACTACCGAGAAGGTACATAGTTTAAATAGGATATACTAATTTATTTAGGTTATGCAGAACTGTAACTGACTACTGGTAATTGGTCACTGCATATTGGTTATACTAGGTGTACTGTTAGATCCACTATAGGTAGGACACTATGTATAGAGGAATTCTGAAGCCTACGACGTCCGATCTCAACAATATCCATTGAAACCTCGTATCATGGCCATCAGCCACCGATGCATGAAGTGCTATGATGGCCTTTTTGAATATTCTGGAACAATTCTTACCATTGTTCTGGTGAAGAGTTTTTTGATGCCACGTTTCTCTTAAAGTTTTATAAGCTGCTTTGTTTTCTCTCTTTGGGGAACCATTAACTAATACAAGTTTAGGCTAAAATACGTTACTAAAAAACATAACATGTACCAGTTCATACTAATACACTGATGTAGGAATTGACTGATACTGAATTGACAGATGTAGGAATTGACTAATACTGAATTGATTGATGTAGGAATTGATTGATACTGAATTGATTGATGTAGGAATTGACTAATACTGAATTGATTGATGTAGGAATTGACTGATACTGAATTGATTGATGTAGGAATTGACTGATACTGAATTGATTGATGTAGGAATTGACTGATACTGAATTGATTGATGTAGGAATTGACTGATACTGAATTGATTGATGTAGGAATTGACTGATGTAGGAATTGACTGATACTGAATTGACAGATGTAGGAATTGACTAATACTGAATTGATTGATGTAGGAATTGATTGATACTGAATTGATTGATGTAGGAATTGACTGATACTGAATTGATTGATGTAGGAATTGACTGATACTGAATTGATTGATGTAGGAATTGACTGATACTGAATTGATTGATGTAGGAATTGACAGATGTAGGAATTGACTGATACTGAATTGACAGATGTAGGAATTGACTAATACTGAATTGATTGATGTAGGAATTGATTGATACTGAATTGATTGATGTAGGAATTGACTGATACTGAATTGATTGATGTAGGAATTGACTGATACTGAATTGATTGATGTAGGAATTGATTGATACTGAATTGATTGATGTAGGAATTGACTGATACTGAATTGATTGATGTAGGAATTGACAGATGTAGGAATTGACAGATGTAGGAATTGACAGATGTAGGAATTGACAAATGTAGGAATTGACTAATGTAGGAATTGACTAATGTAGGAATTGACTGATAAACTGAATTGACTAATGTTGTCAACAAGTACCTAGCATGTACGGAGTCAAAGTACTTCGTGGATGCATTGGATGCAGACCAGTGATGCACTGTGTGCAGGTCACTAGTGGGTGAAAACTGTTGTACTTTGTCATCTAATAGCTCATAAATTGGAAGCATTATCTCTAAACTATACTCGACCCACAACCTGGTCTCCTCCTCCCCTTTTCTTCAGTTCACCGCCCGCTCCCTTTTTCGCGGGACGTCGTCCACTCTCCGTCTATTCCTGCATATCACTGTTTCATCTGTCCTGCTTACATGCAGTCACATGGAACATGCAGTACATCAGAGATGTACTGATTCCTCATGTTCCAACAAAAACTCTTCACCAGCCTCGCACCGGCTAATCCACTTTGGTCTTGTAAGGTACAACTTATATATCCATGTATATCAATACATATACTAAAACATAGGTTGAAAGATGTACTGAATTGACTAATGTACTGAATTGACTAATGTTCTGAAATATACTACTGGTACCATATAAGTTTCAACCTATGTTTTAGTATATGTATTGATATACAGGGATATGTAAGTTGTACTTTGCAAGACCAAAGTGGAATTGGACGGTGCGAGGCCGGTGAAGAGTTTTCACCCACTAGGGACCTGCACACGGTGCACCACTGGTCTGCATATAACACATCCTTGAGGTACTCTGACTCCGTACATGCTAGGTACTTGTTGACAATAACTCCAGCACTATGCAGGAGACGTGATGTAAAAGGTCATGTTTGTCTTTTCTTCTGTCCATAAGCATACGTCACGCATCCAGCCAGACTCCTATATATTTCTCCAACCATTCCTGAACACTCTATACTATATAACTCTATACTATTCTATACTACTCTATACTACTCTAAGACTTTATAACTCTATAACTCTATACTACTCTATAACTCTATACTATATACTACTCTATAACTCTATACTATATACTACTCTATAACTCTATAACTCTATAACTCTATACTATATACTACTCTTACATACCACAACATATATATGAGGTATTGTTGGATATTGACCCTTTTTGCCGGTCTTGTTTGGGCAGATAATGACCGGATTCTTTATGCCAAGGTCAATGGTACGTTCAAAGTACTCAGAGGCCTGCCGCTTGGAGATAATCTCATCCTTTTACTCTATGGAGAGACGATACATACCGTTCCCGTGTTCACGTTGAAGGATGGAATAGCATTCACTGGCCATGGTGACGATATCAAGTACTTTGCCTTGGTGGAGGGGTTTATGATGCTTGGAAGCAAGGACAAGGTCACTCCATTCAAAATCAGCTTAGACCATGATTTCCGCATCACCAATCTTCAGCCCAAGGACTGTTCTTATACCCAGGACGACGTCGAGGCAAAGTTGCGAGACAATAGCACCGAACTCACAGCCTTCTCATGTGCGCCTACAGAGTTATATTTGATGACTCAAGTTGAAGCAACAAAGCATCTGCCCACATCCAATATCTGGTACAAGCGAGACGACGAGTTGGGGTTAGGATTAGTGAGCAGGATTAGTGGGCAGGATCAGTAAGCCAGAAGTGGTGGGCAGGATCAGTAAGCCAGAATTGGTGACCATAATTAGTGGGCAGAATTAGCATTATTTACATAATAATAAAAATAATCCGAATTCAAAATTCTACGTATATTTTTAAAATTGAAAATATAGGTATGAGCTTTTTAATGCCAATATGAAATAATGTCTTTTGGAGAAGTTGAAACCATTTTGTCCTAATCATGTATCCAAGACTCATAACTAGTCCTTTCTTGACGTCATTGTATATGTACACTAAATTCAGTAGAATTTACATTCATCCCAAGAAAATCCACTGTGGAATGTAGTCTACTATTATAATATAATATACTTGTTAGACCTACCATGGGTAAACACACTACCCATAGACGTATCTTCAAGTCTACGAATGCCAATGACTCATCCAAGGCACCGTAACTCGTGACTTGGACTCATCCATTCACCTTAACTTGTGACATGGCATTTAACTGCTTTGCTTCACTTCTCCAGTATTCACCGATTTGCCATATAATCACCTGGATTCCCACTTATTGGGAATGCATCAAAGAATGAATATCACTTCAAGTATTAGACGTATTTACGAATCTAACAATACTACTATAACACAATATACTACTATAACATAATATACTACTATAACGTGATATACTACTATAACGTGATATACTACTATGATATACTACTATAACAGAATATACTACTATAACACAATATACTACTATAACACAATATACTACTATAACACAATATACTACTATAACATAGTATACTACTATAACATAGTATACTACTATAACACAATATACTACTATAACATAGTATACTACTATAACACAATATACTACTATAACATAGTATACTCGCAGGAGGTGTATATAAGTCTAGGATTAGGCAACACTGTAAGATCCAAGATGAGTGAAATACAACCTATATAGAGATTGAGCTCATGTGCCCAATTAATCTGGAACTGATGGTACTACGCCTCCTTTCTGGTTCACCGATGCTAAGCCCCTTTTTAGTTCACCGTTACTACATCCCTTTTTAGTTCACAGTTACTACACCCATTCTCAGTTCACCGTTACTACATCCATTCTCAGTTCACAGTTACTACATCCCTTCGGCTACCCCCCAGCAGAAAACTTAAAGGTGGGCGATTTCACTTACTGAGAAATTATCAACAATTATAGTTTTCATTAGGTAATTTAAATAATTTCAAAGAATAATGATACTTTATCATCCAAGCTTCTGTTTATTGTGTTTTCAAACGAGCCCAAATCTGTGTTACAGCTAATTCTTGGTCATTCGGACAGAAAAGCCACCAGCTTGGTAAAATGTAACATCAAAATGATATATTCAAAGATGCAAGAATATTCACTAGTATTGATGGTAGTCAGTAATATTGGTGGCCTGTGTCCGTCCTTAAATATGGACACGACTCCACTTAGGTCAGTCATAGTCTCAATCTGGTGAACCCAAATGGTTAACAGCATCTCTTCTGGACACGTAACAGCATCTCTTCTGAACTCACTACATATTGTCAACAAGTACCTAGCATGTACGGAGTCAAGGTACTTCGTTGATATGTTGTATGCAGACCAGTGATAGCAATATGTGCAGGAACCTAGTGGGTGAAAACTCTTCACCCACTTCAGTGTTGTACTTTGTCATCTAATAACTCATAAATTGGAAGGATTATCTCTAAACTATACTCGACCCACAACCTGGTCTCTTCTTC
>NKZI01001773.1:0-43496 GCA_002370645.1 Metschnikowia sp. 00-154.1 | reverse complement strand
CTCTCTTTGAGGAACCATCAACGAATATAAGAGTTTAGGCATAAATGTATTAAAAGAACATAACAGTATAGTATAGTATAGTATACATGGAGAGAATGACATGCCACTTCACTACTCAAGTCGATATTCAATCTCAAGGTAATTTTCTTCAGTTGATATTTCAACTGTGCCGAGTCTTTCTTCAAATAGTGTACGAACAGTATACTCTATAGTAGTATGTAGTCTACCATTAATGAAGCCTAAGAGTATATTACTATATAGTCTATAGTAATTACGGAGTAGTCTACATTATTCTATTACTTTTTACTCTACAGTAGTATACTACAGTAGTATGTAGTCTTTGAAAAGGACTCTACACTAGTTTAAGTTTGTTGTTTGGGTCGTTTAGTATGCACTTTACTAGAGAGTTACAGTGGTAGTACTTCAGAGACCAACTCATTAGTAGTCAGAGAAACTGCACCAGAGTGATATAACCTTGATACTGATCTGACTCTGACTCTGACTCTGACTCTGATACTGATACTGATCTGATACTGATCTGATACTGATCTGACTCTGACACTGATACTGATACTGATACTGATACTGATACTGATACTGATACTGATACTGATACTGATACTGATACTGATACTGATACTGATACTGACTCTGAGGGTGTGTCTGACTCTGACTCTGACTCTGATTCTGACTCTGATTCTGACTCTGACTCTGACTCTGACTCTGACTCTGACTCTGACTCTGACTCTGACTCTGATTCTGACTCTGAGGGTGTGTCTAACTCTAATCTCAAATAGACTTTCCCACTGCCTGTATGAGTATCCATAAAGACCACCGTGTGCTAAAAAAGACACTATATCCTACTTTGAAGACCACTCCAGACCAGCCTAAGTGTATGCTTTTGCCCTTTGAGACTACATAATAAACCTTGTCGTGGCATGAACCACTTGGGCTTTCCATTCTTCACCAGTATCTGCTTAAACCACTCCAGATGACCCCACGTCCCTATCATAAGACCTATTTATATCCACCACTCTACTCCCTCTAGAACTATACCACTGACCTACCAACCAAGTACCGTACCAATTCACTACGACTCAGATATCTGTACTGGGATAATACTACTCTACTCTCGGTGTGAAAAGTACACTAGTACTGAATACTAGATACAGAGTTAAGTAGTACTACATACTAATGAAGGGGGGTACTAGTACAATGAATCACCCCTAGTAGTATGTATTAATGAGAAACATTAATCAGACAAGGACTTAATAATTTACTACTATATTGCTCCACCAGTACTAAAGCAACTAATACTACTTTTGCTGAAGTAGTACTATAATTGTCTAGTAGTGATCCTCTACTCTCATCTACTCCATACCTATACTCTAAACCTATTCTACACCTATTCTACACCTATTCTACACCTATTCTACACCTATTCTACACCTATTCTACACCTATTCTACACCTATTCTACACCTACTCTAAACCTATTCTACACCTATTCTACACCTAATTTACACCCATACTCTACCCATATTACATAGTATAAAATCTGGATGTATACTCTCTACCCAGAGTCAGCTAGATGGACTCTGACTATATACACTTTACTCTATACTTATTCCTTACATATACTATTACTCTATAGTGCATGGTGTTACATAATATACCTATATTATATTAACTTTGTACCCCATTTTTCTACTCCATTCTATAGCTATAGTCTACACCCATAGTATATACCTATGGTCTACTCACTGTGTCATGTTTTTTTAATGTTGTTGGTATCCTTGTTGGCCCATAATTGAGCGAATGATTTGGAGAAACAGCTGATCTTCTATGCTTGGTCGGGCTTTGACTGTGATTGGTGCCATTTTCTCCACTTTCTTTTACCACTTTGACTATAATACTCTTCTATTATAATACTCTTCTATTATAATACTCCTCTACTATAATACTCTTCTATTATAATACTCCTCTACTATAATACTCCTCTACTGTATTACATACTACCGAGTATCACTGAGGACTGACTATTATACTACTTTATTCTGCTCTACATGAATACTACTGAATACTATACTTTTAGTATGATAGCACTGTTTTATTTCTCCACTACTGACTATTACTCTACTGACTGACTACTCTACTGAATGACTACTCTACTGACTGACCACTCTACTGACTGACTACTCTACTGAATGACTACTCTACTGAATGACTACTTTACTGAATGACTACTCTACTGAATAACTACTCCACTGAATAACCACTCTACTGAATAACTACTCCACTGAATAACCACTCTACTGAATGACTACTCCACTGAATAACCACTCTACCACTATAATACCGACTACCCCACTATTGCTCACCCACTGGTAGGGAACATGAGCGTCATGACAAATGTTGGTTTACCCACTAATGTATTACTGTTGAATAGTAATGAACACAGTACAAGAGAAACCATTCATTCAGATAATTAGTAGATGGCATTTTTGAATCATTTTTGAAGCTAAGCTGTATCTAAACCCAAACAACCATTTGTTGGACTATGGCTGACCCGTCTAAGTCAGAAAAGCTAGGTGTCATTCCTCTACCATCATTGTAAAAGGTACCAGGATGGAATGTGAAGCATTTTCCGGCTTACATCTAGTAAAAACTGGTTGAATAGGCGAAGTCGGTGTCAGCCACTAAAGTAGCCGGATTCCTCCATTTGGAGAACGATTCCTTATTTGGAGAACGATTCCTTATTTGGAGAACGATTCCTTATTTGGAGAACCATCCCTCCATTGGAGAACCATCCCTCTATTTGGAGAACCATCGGTGAATGAACATCGTAAACAGGATACCTGGCCTATGAACAAGAATCCAACACAATCATACAGACTTCAATTACCTTTAGGTCAAAATCATTTCCGATTTTAGCGAATAAAGCCATGGGTATATGTGGTGGAACCGGAGGGATTGCCTTTTTTTTCTCATGGTTATATGGTAAAAGGTAGATTTCCACTTTGTAGCATGTGCGGTATCCACACTTAAGCATTATGAATTGATAGTCGTACACGCTCGAGGTCATAGACTGAATGATTCTAGGATAAAAATTCTCAGTGCTCCACTTGAAGTAAGGAATGAAGTAAGGAATAAAGTAAGGGATAAAGTAAGGGATAAAGTAAGGAATAAAGTAAGGAATAAAGTAAGGGATAAAGTAAGGAATAAAGTAAGGGATAAAGTAAGGAATAAAGTAAGGAATAAAGTAAGGAATAAAGTAAGGAATAAAGTAAGGAAAAAGTAAGGAATAAAGTAAGGAATGTGCTTGAGATCCTAAATATATGACTCAGTGGAATCATGGTATTTCAAGTGGTAAAGCAGTCATGTGTTATGATCCATTGAAATTATGATACTATTGAATACTTACTTCTACTGCTCTACCATATATTCTAAACACCCTCTTTTATCCTTATTACTCTACACTACTATACTATTATTGATCTTGTCTGCTCCTCTCTACTTACCAAAGACTACTTATCACTATAATACTGACTAATACTGACTACCAACAATGATTACCTATACTGACTAATACTGACTAATACTGACTAATACTGACTAATACTGACTAATACTGACTAATAATGACTAATATTGACTAATAATGACTACTACTGTAAGTTAGAAAAGGCAGTAGTAGGATCGTTCAACGCCAAGAATTTTAAATCAATAGACTTGAGTTAGATAATTCTCTCTGAAGGGAAGTGTTGAACTTGCAGAACATCTTTATACTATATTAGTGTACCTTGTAGTACTGTACCATAATACTATCACTCCTATACTATTTTTTCTCTACCATTATTATACTACTGACTATCACTCTACATTTATACTTTTACTACAGTTAAACTATTCTATCTTTACACCACTACCTTTATACTACTCTACCTTTACACCACTATCTTTACACCACTATCTTTACACCACTATCTTTATACTACTATTGACTACTACTCTGGCTTCATCCCACTGACTACTCTACTTCATACTGCTTCTACATTTATATCACTGACTACTCTACCTTTAGACTAATAACTACTCCTATACCATTATTATGCTACTAACTTTTCTACTATTATTATACTCCTAACTACTCTTCTGGTTATAAATACTGACCTGTGATTAGTGGTCAACAGCTGTAAAGTATGTGCAGATTATTTTTGTAGAGTATGTCTAAAGTTTGTCTAGAGAGTCTATAGATTAAGTAGAGTATGTAGAGACTGTAAACAATTGTAGATTATTTCTGTAGAGTGTATAGATTATGTAAAGTATATAGATTATGTAAAGTATATAGATTATATAAAGTATATAGAGTATATAGAGTATATAAAGTATATAGAGTATATAGAGTATATAGAGTATATAGAGTATGTACAGTATATAGAGTATATAGAGTATATAGAGTATGTACAGTATCTGTCTCTACATTCTATAGGGTATGTAGAGAATGCAGAGTATGTAGATTATGATGTGGACTATATAGGGAATGCAGATTATGTAGAGAATGTAGAGTATGTATATTGCTTAGACTTTGTAAAAAGTATGTAGAGACTGTATACTGTGATTGTAGACTGAGATTGTATACTGTGATTGTAGGCTGAGATTGTATACTGTGACGGTAGACTGAGATTGTAGACTGTGACGGTAAACTGTGACGGTAGACTGTGACGGTAGACTGTGGGAATGTAATGGGAAGATACTGTTGGATCTGGAGACAAGTGACATGGTGGTGGATGCACTTGTTCTTTCAGGCCATACTTGAGAGAGAAAAATACGCTGGTGGGTACCGGATAAAATATGATATGCTTCAAATAATAGGGGAAAAATATCGGCTGAAACTTGGCTTTAGATATCTGGTCAATAATGTAAATACCCTCGGTTGGCGCACGTGACCCGCTGGTGCTGAGCTCTCCACATGTCTAATGGGGCTCCCAACAACGGCCGCTCCTGCTGTAGACAGGACCACCCTCAAGATTTTCACAAACGGATATTCTCTCTCTCTCTCTCTCTCTCTCTATATATATATATATATTAGGGGGTAAGATTAAAGACCGCTAGTCAATAATGGGGGTGGAGGGGGGGAGACGTGGTTCTGTACTGTATATAACATACAGTGTCTGCACACAGCCCTCACACCTGTACACAAGCCCCGGATCTTATTATCTGCCCCACATTCTCCTACGAGCCCCGAGTTCCCCGTAAGAGTCTTGAAACTGGCACTACAACTAACCACCCATCTATAATACAAATGTAACTCACAAATTTCTCCCGAACATGAGCCAAACTAGCCAGAATATCTCGAAGAAACCACGAATCAATATTGTGTGCAGGCTCTATGTGAGGAGTGTATACAATTTGCAGGTACCTATATGCAGTTTTGGGTAGTTAATTTAATGGCCGGCCTATTCTTCGTGATTACGTAGGTCAAAAAAAAAAAATAATACTCTAAAGTGTCTATGATTCTGCGTGCGCATTATGTCTCTTTAATTAATGTAACTTAAAAAAGCGTCCTCAGGCCTCTACTCGCAAACCAAATTAGACCCCCAGCTCTCCCAAATGGAAATTGTTCCCGAGAACCCAAAGTCTTCTCAAAGTGAACGCCAGGATTTCCCAATGCGACACCAAGAGATTCCCCAGGCCCCCGTCTCCACCCCAGTGCCTTTCCTCCTCTGATTGGCCAGAGCCTCCCGGTCATGTGAGCCCAGTCACATGGACCCCACCCTTCGAGCCACATATCATATATCACATATCACATGACAAAACCTAAAGCCACAATTAATATTTGACCAGATCTTGAACCCAGAATCATTAGCCAAGTATTATTTGAACCCTGATTTTGAACCCTAATTCGGCTTAATGACGTTAAGGTTTCCAGCACCGTAGTCATCGGTCCGAGTCACCCAGTTCGTGCGAGTCGTCCACATCCGAGTCAACATCACAAATAAAGCCAGATTAGTTTGATAACCCAATTCATTGGAGTGAAAAAATTTAGTCTTTTGAATGAATATCATGGGTCAAAAATCAATCAACAAGATCAACGATATCAATAAAAAGATTAATAAGTTGACCCTTTGATGATCCTTCGATTTCTCGGACCAATGGAGGTCACACAATGACAAGCGGAACCCAAAGGGTCTGGTCGCTCCAGAGTCACGAGCCTCAGCATCCAGGCACGACAGCGGCACAGCGGTTGGGACGAGCACGCCCAAGGTTAAAACTCGCACCTTGTTTTGAAGAAGCGCATCAATCGGACCAAGAAAAAAAAATCGCCCCTTTCTTCGCATGGTGCCAAAGACCCTGTTGCATGTGCAAATAGGGATGTATTAAGCGAGGGTGTAATTGGCCAAAAACCCCCCAATTACTTTGTATGTGGGCCCCGTTCCCAGTCGTTGATAAGGCATGACTTCATAGTGCTCAACCACCTGCAGAACGCCGCTTATCTTGCATCCCGCGCCCACTTCTTAGCGCACTCCACCCACTAGGGCCATATATATATATATATAGCACATTCTTTTCCATGAATCCAAGGGTCCCAAGGCGTTTTCCACCTCCTCTCCACTCTCCCTCTCTCCTCACTATCCCCTTCTCTTCTTTCAACCATGTCTAATAGCTCGCTCAAAGAAAAGCAGCTGTTCAAGGTAGACGTGGAGCAGTTGGCTCTGCCCAACCAGAGGTTCATTACATCCCATGCAAACGACTTCGATGATTGCTTCGACGCAGATAAATATGGTTCCACCAAGCGCAAGTTGCTGACTCGGCACGTGTCATTGATGATCATTGGCCAGAGTATCGGTACGGGTCTTTATGTGGGCTTGAAGACTCCATTAATGACCTCGGGCTCGCTCGCTCTCTTCATTGGCTTCCTGATCTATGCCGTGACCATGGTGTATCCTTTGATGTTGGCCGTGGGCGAGATGTGCACGTATTTGCCCATCAAGGGCTCGTTTCTCCACTTTGCTGCGCGTTGGCTCGACCCCGCCATGGGCTTTGCCGTGACCATCATGTACCTCTACACCTCGCTCATGTTCATCTGCGTGGAGGTGGTGGGGTTTGCTGCGGTTATCAGCTACTGGACCGATGCGTCGCCGGCTATCTTCATAGCCATATGCATCTTGTCCATATTGTTCTTCAATGTCTTTGGTGTCAATTGGTATGGCGAGATCGAGTTTTTCTCGTCCATCTTGAAGGTGATCTTGATTACGGGCTTGATGTGTTTCTCTCTCGTGGCCATGTGTGGAGGTGCTCCCAGTAGAGATGCTTATGGCTTTCGGCACTGGTCTGAGGGTGGCCTCTTCAAGGAATACTTGGTCGAAGGCAACACTGGCAAGTTCTTGAGTGTGTGCAAGGTCATGATCTATGCTGCCTTTGCCTGTGGTGGAGCAGATATGCTTGGCATGATTGCCGGTGAAGTGGCCCAACCTAGAAAGAACATCCCTTTGGCTGCCAAGAGAACGTATATCCGAATATACCTCTTCTATATCGGTGGAATTTTCTTCATGAACACGTTGTGTGCATCCAATAACCCAGTTTTGGTGGCATCAGCCGAATTGTCTGGTGCTGCCTCTTCGCCTTGGGTCATAGGCATCAAGTCCGTGGGTGTACATGGCTTGGATTCGTTGGTCAATGCGGTGGTGATGACTTCTTCTTGGTCCTGTGGAAATGGCTTCACTTATGGAGCTGCCAGAAGTGCATACTCTGCAGCCTTGGCTGGCTACTTGCCCCGGATCTTTTCCAAGTGCTTGAAGAACGGATGCCCAATTGTGGCAGTGGGATTCTCCATGCTCATCTCGTGCCTCTCGTTCTTGAGTGTGTCCCGGCAAGGTAACAAGGCGTTCAACTGGTTCGTCAACCTCGCCACCACCGGTATTTTGTGCACATATGTGATCATCTGGATGTGCTACTTCAAGTTCAAGAAGGCCGTCAAGGTGCAGAACTCCGACCAGCAGGACGACAAGTTCTATAAGATCCCCAAGTACTTGACTCCGTGGGCCTGCTATTGGGGTTTCTTCTTAAACATTATCGTGCTTGTGTTCAATGGCTTCTGGGTGTTTTTCCCTGGCAACTTGGACGCATCCAGTTTGTTCACCTCGTATTTTGCGCCCATGTTGTGCATCATGCTCTATTTCGGCTGGAAGTTCTATAGGAAAACCCATTGGAGATCGGATATGGAGGCCGATATCACTACTGGAAAGGACGAGATCGATGAGGAGGAGGCCATCGAGCTAGCTGAAGTAGAGGCCAATCCCCGCAGGCTGGGTAAGCTCTGGGCCGTGCTCTATAAGCTCAACGATGTCCTCCTCAGCTAGGTAAACCCATCCTCCACTTCTTCATAATGTATTTTCCAATATTATAATCAATTTTTGTTCAATCACATTTCCAATAGCTTTTTATTGGTTCACTTGACGTAGACTGAGAGGCGTTGTCACGCCATTGGGCATCAACGGAATGTTTCCGCATAAGGCAGTCTCCTGCATCTGGAATTACCTGGTATTTGTCAAATCGTCATAGCTGAATTCCTTAATTTTTTTTTGATTTGCTTTCCAGTCCCCGTTCAATTGCTTATAATGTATCCAAGAACACATCCATTCCAAATTTCTTTTCTGATTTTCTTCGTTTCGTTTCGTTTCTTTCCGTTTCTTTCCTTTCCTTTCCTTTCTTTTCCTCTGGTAATTCCTCCTCTAATTCCTCCTCTTATTCCTTCCCCCAATTTCTCAATTCCTCTGTCTTCCTTCGTATTTTCTCACTTTCTCTCATTCCGCTCCTTATTTTCCCTTTTCGATTTCCTCATTCCGTTTCCTCGTTCTCGGGATCTTGAAATTTCCAATTTGCAAATAACACACTTTCATCAAAAAAATCTCCAATACTTCTGAAATCAATGAGACTCCAGGGGGAGGCAATGGATGGTTATCAGCTAATCCACGTGATTTCATCCCATCACCCTTGATACCAATGATATCCTGCACACACCAACATGGGTTTTGGCGAGGTGCCTGCATCCAACACATGCCGCTTCCGATGAGCCTTTTCTCCATCCTCCTTAGATGTCTACCACTAACGATGCCCACTTAGTCAATAAGACTTCTCTAGATATGGAGCTGCTCAGTTTGGGCAAAAATAATGAAGATTCTACTTCTCCTGCATCCAATAGCACTCCAAAAGATTCAGCCTCTTCTGATACACAAGACCTCTTGGAAGGCCTAAGCAGCTATTTCGAGGTCGGCACCACCAAGTATGGAGGCCGTGGGTGCTTTGCCCTAGCGGATATACCACCCGAAACGGTCCTTCTCCGAGCCCGTCAGCCGGTTGGAAGTGCAGTGGTCCGGCCATTTCGAAAAGAGGTCTGCACATGGTGCTTCCAGTATCATGATGGAAAAACCCTCAAGTTCCGCATCGACGGCAAGGTATACTTTTGCTCCCAGGAATGTTTGGAGGCTTTTGGGGAATACGATCCGGAATCCGTACTCTCAACCTCACTCTGTGCACTTGAAACCTTGTACTTGCAGTGTGAAGGAGACGACGATTATCCAGAAGATACGTCCAACTTGGAACAGGAATGGGCAACTGTGGTCGAGTGGGAAAAGAAGGTCTTTTCCATCAAGGTTTCCAAACGAAGGAACTTGTACCCCAAGGTGAACAAGGACGACTATGGCGAAATCCGCTATGTTCTAGGAGTGCTTTATACGCAGTATAAAACGTCACTTTCTCGAAGTCGAAACCCAGAACTATCAGAGACTCCGCAATCAGAGGTCTTTGAAGAGCAGCTTTTTCACCTTCTTCAATCGTCCGAGCAGGAAAAAGTCCAGAAATACCCGTATCTTGGTCGCTCATATATCAACATCTATAAGCTCGTGCGCCTAGCAAGTGCCCCGCAATTGGTACGCTATGTCAACACACAGAACATACGAGACATCATTGGCCGCAACCTCACCAATGCCTTTGGGATATGGTCTCCGACCACGCAGCCGGGAGAAGAGCGGGAGTTCTTTGGGTTTGGCGTATATCCTCTGGGCTCCTTTTTCAACCACTCATGTGCTCCCAATGTGGAGAAAACTCGGACGGGAGCCAGCTATGAGTTCCGGACAAGCTGTGCGGTTCTGAAAGGAGACGAGTTGTGCATCAGCTACGGCGTTAGTGATGAAGATGTTGTTGAAAGAAGGAAGGTGTTATCGGAGTGGTTCTTCTGTTGTAGCTGCCTGCGCTGCATACAAGAGACAGCTCAATAAGGGAAAGGAAAGAACTCAGAAACATATGTTCATGTTCATTCCCTAGAGCGGTTTCCCATAATTCCGTCCAATGTCTCATAATTCCGTCAAAACCCCCTAAAATTCCGTCCAATTCGTCCAATTTGTCATTTTGCATTATATAGATAGACTGGTTGAATTCATGCCTGCATATAACCCTCCACATGGTCTTGATTAGTAATAAATTAAGCGCATATACAAAATATTAGGGTCTATTCAAAAAGTAGCTGTAAATAATTAGGGTGGGGAGAAAGTGCGCATATTTATATGCGGATGCGAGTTGGCTGCAAAACAGCTCAAGTCCCTGAACCCCTCTTTTAAGTACTATATAAACGGCGGATCCGCGAAACAAAAAAGCATCCTTTTTTTGATCAGTCGGGTCTAAAGCTTTCTGTATGACACAATCGTGGCTAGTACTGCTCTTTCATGAATACAATGTGGCCATTGATGTGGTTGAAAGAGGCAAGTACTGAATTATCTATTCATAGATTATCAAGTCATTAGATTATTGGTTAATCAAATCACTTAAACTATTGAGTCATTAGATTATTGTTTACTGGTTTTGTTTACTGATATTGTTTACTGGTTTATTGTTTATTGGTATTGGTATTGTTTATTGGCATTGGATTCTGGATATTGGATATGTGATATTGGAAATGTGATATTGGATATTGACTTTGTGATATTGAATTTCTGATATGGGTATTGCTTAATGGTTTTTTGTTCATTGCTTATTGGTACTGGATACTGGATACTGGATGGATACTGGATACTGGATAGATACTGGATACAATATGTGATACTGAATATGTGATATTGGATTTCAGGTCATGATTTGTTTAATTTATGAATCACTGAACTAATGAAGTATCCAATAATTAATTAATGAGTGTTGATTAGTGGGTTCTTTACTTATTTGCTTTAAGGAATTCTGTATAACTGGATGGTTGGATCATGGGGTTATTGGAATACTCAAAGCACCTATTGATTGAATGCTTGATCATTAGCTCATCTGGTATATTGAAAGATGGGGATTATTGGATTTGCGGGTTATTGGAATATTGATTTGTATCACCAAACTATTGGATTGTCTATTTAATGAATCATTTATTCTATCAAGCTATTGGATTATTGATCATTGATTATTGAATCAAGATTCGTGGACTATTTACTTGAGGTTTCTTAGTGGCCCTGAGTTGGATCGAAAGGACCAAACACCTGCTTGAACTGCTCACACTCTTGAGTTTCTTGTGCCTGGGACTGCCTGCATTTGTCCCACTTGATTCTTTTTGGCATCCTCAACAATATAGCCATGACTCTTCTGGGCAACTGCAAATCCACGGGTCCGTGTAGGGCTGAAACTAGCGCAAGCTTTTTGTTGTTGATATAGATGGAGAATCGGAGACTATCCCCTTCATACAGTTTGTCGTGGTGCTGTTTGAAATGCAACTCGCTGTTCCGGGAGAAATTGTCGTTGTGGTACTGGACCTTCTCGTTCAAAACACACTTAAAGTCTGCAGCATCTGGGCCCAAAACACCCCTTGGAACAGGAATAAACTGGATGTGGTAGTGCACATTGTCGTCTCGATTGAAGTCAAAGAACACCACATCGTGGTTGTGGGCATCGAACATGCGGACAAGACTGTCTTTGAAATCCGCTATTTCTTTAACTAGACTGAGGTCAGCAAAGGCTAGTTTTGGACGGTGGTCGATGGGAATTATAATTCCGTGGCCCGCCATTCCCAAGGCCATGCTTGGTCGGGTCAACGGCCCTTTTGCTATGGTGACATATGAGAATTGGCCAATACTCACGATCATGTGACTCTCCAACTTGGGGTTTGCAAGACAGAAGAAACACTCCAAGGGCAGAATATGGCGTGGACCTCTTTCTTGCACACGGGCTTGTTTATCCTGAACAAACTCCGGATCCTCCCTCTTACGTTTGGCTACTTCATACGGATTTGGACCCTCTTTGGGCTCATCGGCAGCATTGGAGATCATAAATGCATAGAACCATTTCTCCCCCGAACCTTCTTTCGCTAGCGAAATAAAGCGATATAAGCGTTGGGGAGACCATGAAAATGGAGCTGGTTCGTATCGACGGCCACCGGCCCCAGCAGAAAAATGGTACCGAGGCTGGAGCTGCTTGACTACAGAATCCAAAGCACGGTTGGCCACCAAGGAGAGTTTCTCCTGCGCTGCAATCGCCGAAGGCCAGTGGTAGGTGAAGAGGACATCTGCAAGCACATTTGTGTCGGGACACTCTTTGTCCTTTTCGGCCTTGACCGAGTCATCTATGAAGGCCAAAGTGATATTGGACGGGAGACGCAAGAAGGCGGGGCTGGATGCAGGGGCATGGATGCAAGTATAGTTCGGGGCGATATCCAGGAACTGGCCTTCTTTTCCTGGGTCGGAGAAGAAGTATGTGGGCGCCGTGGGCAGGACTTTTGGTGGGGTGGGAGGGAGTCGAGGGCCAAGCAAGATTACGGCCAGCAAGGGGCCAATCTTGGCATTCTGCCTATTGGCCTTCTCGAGGATATCATCCAAATTGGCCTCATTGGGATACAACACCAATATTTTGTCCATGGCGGAATTGGGACCAGGTTGTGAATGGTTGTGATGATGAGAATATATGGTATATGCAGTACGCGACGGTTCGAGCCAGTGGCCAAGTCAAAAGGGATTTTCTGGAATTCAGGAAATCTACTGAAAGGAAAAGAGGAAGCTGGTGGATCTTTTGAAAGAGCCGAGCATTGGTTTTCGAGAATATTCAAGAACTCATATTTTGATGGATGTTGGATGAGGTACGCTTTTGCAGCTGCCAAATAGTGGATAATCAGTCAATCCAGGAATCGTTCAACTAAATCAGCCAATATTTTGAAGGAAAAAAAGCCATATTGTTTTCCTGGAAGGCTACAGTGAAGAATTATATTTTGAGGCGTGGACATTGATGAGAACTTTGAAGCTGGATCCATAGACTGAGTGTTTGTTGGATTAATCTGATTATTGATCATTTTCGAAATTCAGATTCTTGCTAGAGGCACTGAGAGACTATTAGAGACTACTTTATGAGATATGAAGTTGCCAAGGGTTTGAAAAATTATCTCATCTGATGGATTACCTTATGGGTACCAAATGGGTAGATACCTTATGGATGAATTCCTTATGGATGAATTCCTTATGGATGAATTCCTTATGGATGAATTCCTTATGGATGAATTCCTTAAGACTGCTTATCTCTAGAGAGTACTGATTGAGGGTCATTTGAGAGATCACCTTATTTAAGGATAAGCTTATTGAAGGATTAATCATTGAGCAATTACGCTATGAAAGATTATCTTGTCAAGAGGCACTTCTGAAATATCGCTATTGAGAGACTAACGACGAGAGACTTACTATGAGAGATTAGATTGAAAGATGACTTATTGAAAGGTGACTTATTCTGAGATATTGACATGAATGATTACCAATGGGAGGTACTCATTGAGAGATTGCTTATTGAGAGATTTCAAAGATATCTTGTTCAGAAACATATTGTGATAGACTGAAACTGAGACAGGAACAGTGACTGAGACAGGAACAGTGAATGAGACAGAAACAGTGACTGAGACAGAAACAGTGACTGAGACAGAAACAGTGACTGAGACAGGAACAGTGACTGAGACAGGAACAGTGACTGAGACAGAAACAGTGACTGAGACAGAAACAGTGACTGAGACAGAAACAGTGACTGAGACAGAAACAGTGACTGAGACAGAAACAGTGACTGAGACAGAAACAGTGACTGAGACAGAAACAGTGACTGAGACAGAAACAGTGACTGAGACAGAAACAGTGACTGAGACAGAAACAGTGACTGAGACAGAAACAGTGACTGAGACAGAAACAGTGACTGAGACAGAAACAGTGACTGAGACAGAAACAGTGACTGAGACAGAAACAGTGACTGAGACAGAAACAGTGACTGAGACAGAAACAGTGACTGAGACAGAAACAGTGACTGAGACAGAAACAGTGACTGAGACAGAAACAGTGACTGAGACAGAAACAGTGACTGAGACAGAAACAGTGACTGAGACAGAAACAGTGACTGAGACAGAAACAGTGACTGAGACAGAAACAGTGACTGAGACAGAAACAGTGACTGAGACAGAAACAGTGACTGAGACAGAAACAGTGACTGAGACAGAAACAGTGACTGAGACAGAAACAGTGACTGAGACAGGAACAGTGACTGAGACAGAAACAGTGACTGAGACAGAAACAGTGACTGAGACAGGAACAATGACTGAGACAGAAACAGTGACTGAGACAGAAACAGTGACTGAGACAGGAACAATGACTGAGACAGAAACAGTGACTGAGACAGAAACAGTGACTGAGACAGGAACAGTGACAGGGACTGACAGAGACTGAGATCTAAAGTCTATTTCAATACCACTCTATAATACTCTCCACCCTGCTGTATACAGTTGTATGGCTATAGCCTTTATACAGCACATGCTCAAGAGTATATGGTGTATGGTCATTGCTATACTGTCCACAGTCAACTTATACATTTGTTGGTCTAGACCATCTACAGTCTAAACTACTAGCTCTAGAGTCTACTCCACTCTGTCTTTTCTATTATATACAGTCTATTGTGGACGATCTATTGTCTATTGTCTTTTGTGGTGGCCTATTGTGTGTTCTGGTGTGACTGTGGTGCTATGTCCAGTGGATTAGGTCTGGTGCCCTAAGAAACACGTGGGGCGAAAGGGCGCGCGGGAGCAAGAGACCCGTGCACCTGGGACTATCTGCCGTCCGCGCGCAGCATCCATCTGCAGGCCTGAAAATTTTATCTGGTGGCCCTGAGAAAAGAGAAAAAATCTCGCTCTTTCGACCTACACCAACAACTATATATCAAGATGGGTAAATCGTATGTACACCCACACAAGGCCAAGCATAGGCAAGGTATCAAAGTCCATCAGAGGCTCAAACAAAATTGGAAAGAGTGACTTCAAGACGATACTTTGAAGACTTCTATGAAACCATTATGAGACTACTTAAACCTCTATGAGACATTTCGATGAGACCATTTACCACCCATTCTACTGGGGGTTTATTGACTAATACTAACCTATAGTCGGGGATACAGATCGGGTACGCGTTACATGTTCCAACGTGACTTTAAAAAGCACGGAGCCATTCCTTTGTCGACGTACTTGAAGACCTACAAGATCGGAGACATTGTGGACATCAAGGCCAACGGATCCATCCAAAAGGGTATGCCTCACAAGTACTACCACGGAAAGACCGGTATCATTTTCAATGTGACCAAGACCTCCGTGGGTGTTATCATCAACAAGGTGGTTGGTAACAGATACATTGAGAAGAAGGTCAACTTGAGAGTGGAGCACATCAAGCACTCTGCTTGTCGTCAAGAGTTCTTGGACAGAGTCAAGTCCAACGCTGCCAAGAAGTTGGAGGCCAAGGAGAACGGCACCCAGGTTTCCCTTAAGAGACAACCTGCTCAGCCAAGACCTGCCAAGGTCGTGTCCTGTGAAGGAAACGAGCCTCAGACCTTGGCTCCTGTTGCTTACGAGACCTTCATCTAAGCCGTATACTTAATATACATCATCGTGTACAATTCTAGTAGGCAGGCAGTACAAGGCAGAATACAGTGGACAGTACAAGACAGAATTCAGTAGATAGTACTAGCTAGTAGTATTAGTAGATAGTACTAGCTAGTAGTATTAGTAGATAGTACTAGCTAGTAGTATTAGTAGATAGTACTAGCTAGTAGTATTAGTAGATAGTACCAGCAGTACCAGACAAGACAGTACTAGCAGTACCAGACATTACTACTAGTACTATGAGTATCATCAGTGGTATATTAAGTTCAGCTTTAGTGTAAATAGCCGTAGAGTATATGTAGCATCTATAGGACCTTATCTAATGTCTACTGAGTCCTCTATATTTCTGTGACTACTATGACCACCATGTATAGTATGTAGTATGTAGTATGTAGTATGTAGTATGTAGTATGTAGTATGGAGTATGGAGTATGGAGTATGGAGTATGGAGTATCCTAACATGTGTATCTCTAGTATGTCTAGTATATGTATTATTTCTGTATATTACCAAGAACTCATAGTTCCCATACAATGACTACTATGTCTACTGAGTACTATGATATACTAAGATGTAGCTTTAGTAGTAGCTTTATAGTACTTGTACTCTCTAGAAGCCCCGAGAAAACTGTATCTACTCTCTCCTCTATATTACAACTACTATTACTATGACTACACTGTACTACAATGACTGCACTAGTACTACAATGACTACACTACTACAATGACTGCACTAGTACTACAATGACTACACTACTACAATGACTGCACTAGTACTACAATGACTACACTACTACAATGACTACACTACTACAATGACTACACTACTACAATGACTACACGAGTACTATAATGACTACTATGACTACTATGACTACACTAATATCATAATGACTACTATGTCCTATGTATAATGTACTAGTATTTAGTAGTGTATTGTACGATATATAACTACTTAGGGGTATTAAATGAAGTAGAGTGACTTTATAGTAGATCTACGCTATAGAAGTCCCGAGGCAACTATGACTACTATGACTACTATGTTTACTATGACTACTATGTTTACTATGTTTACTATGTTTACTATGTTTACTATGTTTACTATGTTTACTATGTTTACTATGTTTACTATGTTTACTGTATACACTGCGTAATTTTTAAAGTTGTCTAAGATATGTGGATACTTATATGTGTAGAATCAGTACAAGACAGTACTAGACAGTACTAGTATATGGGAATTAGTGGGCAGTACCGGTAGATAGTACTAGACAGTTTGTTAGAATTATTATGCGACCTGAGGCTTTAGCCTGTATTTGTAAGGATTATAAGCTTCTAACGAGCTTTTCAATGAAATGCATCTTTCCAGCATCGATGACCTAATGATGTCCTAATGATGTCCTAATGATGTCCTAATGATGTCCTAATGATGTCCTAATGATGTCCTAAAAATGTCCTAAAAATGACTTAAAACTGACTTAAAAATGACTTAAGAATGTCCTAAAAATGACTTAAAAATGACTTAAAAATGACTTAAAAATGACTTAAAAATGACTTAAAAATGACTTAAAAATGACTTAAGAATGTCCAAAAAATGACTTAAAAATGACCTAAAAATGACCTAAAAATGACCTAAAAATGACCTAAAAATGACTGCGTATTTTGAACGACTATTATTAGTAGAAACTCACCCGATCAGTTTCATGGAGGTTCTTTGTTAATTAATGACATCTATATTAGATTGTAAGTATCTAAGGTTAGGCAGTGGAGTTCCCATCCTTTCATTACTGGGCTCATGCTCTCTTTATATATCTGGTGCTATTTGGGATAGCAACCTAGAAGTGAGGTGACATGTAGAGACCTTTATCCTAATGGCAGATTCATTCGGAGAAAGTTCTTGAGGCGTACTTCTATGTCATGGGAATGCGGTATCAGTAGTACTAGAGTACTAGAGAGTACTAGACTGTAATAGACTGTACTACATAGTACTAGACTGTACTACATAGTACTAGACTGTACTAGACTAAACTAGACTGTACTAGACTAAACTAGACTGTACTAGACTGTACTAGACTGTACTAGTAGACATACTTAACAGTTATAGAATTACAGGATAAAGAACATACCGAAGAATTATAAGAAAAAAGAGAAACACTAGTTGGGCAGATATTATATAGAGAGTAACTGAGAGCTGATAAGATGGTTGTTCATGATATAGTTATAGACCAGGCATTAGACTGTGACAGTAAAGACTGTGAGAGTAAAGACTGTGACAGTAAAGGCAGAGTCTGAGATAGAATCAAACCACAACTTAAAAGCTATCTCAATACCACACAATATTTATTTCTTTTACCACTACCTGCTTTTACTGTATATGTTATGTTCTTTTAATACATTTATGCCTAAACTCTTATATTCGTTGATGGTTCCTCAAAGAAAGGAACCGAGGTGGTTTATATAACTTTGAGAGAAACATGGAACCGAAAAACTCTCCACCAGAACAATGGTAAGGATTATTCTGGAATATTCGAAAAGGGCCTTCTATGCACAAAGTGCCCTGGTGGCCAAACGCCGTATCACCATTGTAAGAATCGGACTGAGAGGCTTCATAATACCTTCATAGGCAGGGCCTTGCCTATGGTGGATCTAACAGTATATGTATAATTATAATACCAGTTATAAGTATAAGAGATCATGATCTCGTACGGCCGCATTAAGGTGCAGTCGTTTGTATTAGATTCTGGTTGAGAAAGCAATTTCAGCTACTACTTCTCTACTATTATACTACTATTATTATACTACTGACTACTACTTCACCTTTACATTACTCCACCTTTATACTACTATTATTATACTACTATTATTATACTACTATTATTTCACTCCAACTCTATATTGTTATACTCCGGTTTACGTCAAGTACTCTGGTTACTATGTTCATTCGTCGATGGATCCTCAGAAGGAGGATCCAGTGCAATTTATATAACAATTGAAGAGAAACATGTCATTAAAAAACTCTTCACCAGAACAATGGTGGGGATTGTTCTGGTATCTTTGAAGACAGCTCATCATTTGCGATGGCCGAACGCCGTGCTACGGCATTTGTAATAGCCCTTGTTAGGATCGGGCAGAGAGGCTTCACAATACCTCTATAGGTAGGTCACTACCTTTGGTGGATCTGACATATACTACTGACTACTATTATTATACTACTGACTATTTGTTAGATTCTTGTAAGTACTTTTATTACCTAATCGAAACTATATTCGTTGATGATTCCTTAGCAAGAGGAATCGGCCACCATTAAGTAGTCTGCTGGAAGGTAGCCGAAGGGGTGTAGTAACGGTGAACCCGAAAGGGTGTAGTAGGATCGGTTCCTGATTAACTGGGCACGTGAGCTCAATACCTATATGGGTTGTATTTCACCCATCTTGGATCTAACACTACTATTATTATACTACTGACTACTATTATACTACTGACTAATATTATACTACTGACTATTACTATACTACTGACTATTACTATACTACTGACTACTAACTACTGACTACTAACTACTAACTACTAACTATTATACTACTGACTACTATTATACTACTGACTGTAATGTTTTTTGATACTATATTCGTTGATTCCTTAGAGAGGAAACCGAAGGGCTTATTTAATTTTGAGAGAAAAATGACATTCGAAAACTCTTCATCGAAAGGGCCATTGTTGTACGAAGTACTTTGATACATTATTGATGGTCGTGATACATTGTTGATGGCCATTGCAAACTTCGTATCACGCCCATCATAGTACGAACAACTATGATGGCCTGGTAATTGTTAGGATCGGACAGAGTAGGCTTCATAATACATATAGACTACTACTTCACTATACTACTTCACTAAAATTCTACACTATACTAGTCACAAGTCACTAGTCATTATTCTCTACTCATTACGATACTATCTTACTATGATATACTACTATTGACTACTGACCACTGACTTCTTACCTACTTAGTATTTAGTACTGGCCACTACTTACACTCACTACTTACACTACTTACACTCACTACTTACACTCACTACTCACTACTCACTACTCACTACTCACTACTCACTACTTCCACTTCCACTTCCACTTCCACTTACACCCACTACTTACATCAGTGAAGGCCAACTCCCACACCTTTTATTAGATAACTATCGAATATTTCTGCTAAGGGAAACATACCAAGATGCCTCCCAAAACCTGACCCGCCAAAACTTCTCCTACTGATAATGAGACTCATGCTCCTTTAGAGAGAAATACTTTTCGTAAAGTGTCTACTTATATTAATGAGACAATGAGATCCATGTTCCATAGTACGAGGGGACCTCTGGATCTTGAATCATGGTTACTCTATTAGCCATCTTATTTCCCATCACTTCTAGCTGATGTGGAATTATCCAATCTACAGGTTATGAGCCCTACTGACTACTGACTACTGACTACTGACTACTGACTACTCTAGCTATGTATAACTTTTGGTGAATAAAAGCTTTTGCTATGCGCTTTAATAAAAGCGTTGATGTTCATGGTCATCTCAGTTCAACTGACTCTGCTGAATGAATTAGGACGGACTTAAAATGGCTATTGCTGGTTTCAGATAAAGTAGGCTCAAAACACTTCCATTTATGGGTAACTACCAAAGGTGCCTCTTATAGGTATAGTAGTATACTATATATTAGTGTAGTGTGATTTAGTGTAGTGTGATTTAGTGGTATAGTGATTTAGTGGTATAGTGATTTAGTGTAGTGTGATTTAGTAGTATAGTAGTATATGTAGTGGACTGGTAGCTATGGTACTGGTATATTGGTAGCACCAAGTATTACATAAGTTAAAGGCCTTTAATGGCCAATGTTAGAGATTTCATGATACCTCTATAGGTAGGGCCCTGCCTAGCATGGATCTAACACTGACTAATCTACTTTTATTATGCTACTCTACTATTATATCCAAGCCACTTACTACGCCGAGGCCACCAAAATGCAGATCAAGATCAAAGCTGATCCATTGTTGGGAGCTACCCTCTGCAATTTACTGGCCCAAGTATAAATAACATCAAGTGAACTAGGTATTACTTGGGCTTTCCGGGGTTTCCTCATTGTTGCGTGATGATTGGTCACCATAGTATTATACCATAATATAATTGTTACATCTACCATGGGCAGGGCCCTGTCTATAGAGGTATCATGAAGCTTACTCTGTCCGATAGTAACAATGGAAATGCCATCATTGTATAAATTACTATGATGGCTATTCTAGAACATTTCTTACCATTGTTCTAGTGGAGAGTTTTTTGAATGCCACGTTATACTACTACTACTCTACTATTATACTATTCTACTATTATACTATTATACTATTCTACTGTTAGACCAATCATGGGTAGACACACTACCCATAGAGGTATCTTCAAGCCTACGAATGCCAATGACTCATCAAAGGAACCATAACCCGTGACTTGGACTCATTCATTCACCTTAACTCGTGACATGGCGTTTAACCGCCTTGCTTCACTTCTCCGGTATTCACCAGTTCGCTATATAATCACCTGGATTCCCACTTATTGGGAATTTATCAATGAATGAACATAACTCCAAGTATTATACTACTCTACTATTATACTACTCTACTATTATACTACTCTACTATTATACTACTCTACTATTATACTACTCTACTATTATACTACTCTACTATTATACTACTCTACTATTATACTACTCTACTATTATACTACTCTACTATTATACTACTCTACTATTATACTACTCTACTATTATACTACTCTACTATTATACTACTCTACTATTATACTACTCTACTATTATACTACTCTACTATTATACTACTCTACTATTATACTACTCTACTATTATACTACTCTACTATTATACTACTCTACTATTATACTACTCTACTATTATACTACTCTACTATTATACTACTCTACTATTATACTACTCTACTATTATACTACTCTACTATTATACTACTCTACTATTATACTACTCTACTATTATACTACTCTACTATTATACTACTCTACTATTATACTACTCTACTATTATACTACTCTACTATTATACTACTCTACTATTATACTACTCTACTATTATACTACTCTACTATTATACTACTCTACTATTATACTACTCTACTATTATACTACTCTACTATTATACTACTCTACTATTATACTACTCTACTATTATACTACTCTACTATTATACTACTCTACTATTATACTACTCTACTATTATACTACTCTACTATTATACTACTCTACTATTATACTACTTCTCTACTATTATTATGATAGACGAGTATACAATTTTGGGTGAAGTGGTGTTGAAGTCTTGTAGTATTAGTATTGCTCACATGACTTAGTTAAGGCATTAGTATCTATGCTACTACCTTCAGTCAGCTATATACTATGATTCACTATGGTACGTTTACAATACTGTACCACTATATACTACGTATATGGTAGGATAGTAGACAGGCAGATTAAAGTGTAATCAGTATAATGCAGTAGTATAGTCAACATACAAGTATCGTTATTTTAGCCCTATACTTATTTTAGCCCTATACTTAGTACACCCCTATACTTAGTACACCCCTATACTTAGTACACCCCTATACTTAGTACACCCCTATACTTAGTACACCCCTATACTTAGTATAGTTAGTACAGTGTTTTTCAAAATGGTTCAAACCAGTGTGACAAAATGGTTCAAACTAGCGCGACAAAATGTTTCGAACCACACTAGAAAAATGTTTCAAACCAATAATTCAAAAAGTTTCGTACACCCCCAACCAGTTGTTATATACAGAATAACAAGGTGTAGATTACTTAACACTAACTGAACATTTATGGTAGGTACATCAGGAGGACCTTTCAATAACCATGGAGTACAGTCCAGCATACTATACTGAGCACCATTGATAAAGTTCATAGTCTCATCAAGATAGGTGAATACTTGAGGAGTTACACGGGAGCTGTTTCTGGTGGGTCTGGAAGTAGAGGTACTCCTGGGAATGCCTGTCGTGTTACCTCACGCCGCCACCCACCAGTTAAAACTGACGGGAGTACGACAATCAAGTCTCTGGCACGGACTGCTAACCGGTCTGTTGCTATTCTTTCCTCTCGAGGGAGAATGTCTGAGTATCCTTTTGATTCTAGTCAAAGAAATGAATCGGTCACACTTGAAATGACAACGGGTGGAATCTATCATGATCATTCATTGCTCACTTTCAACACAAGGAACCCAGTTCAGTTCAGTTCAGTTCCGTCCGTTTTGACCCTTGATTGGTACTGCAAGACTCCCAAATGTAGTACATATGAGGCAATCGTCCAGATTTAGGATTTCAGAGTATTGAATTCTAATGAAAGTTGGTGTGAAACATTATGCCATTTGATTTGAAAGGATGTGCGAAGGGGTACGAAACATTTTGTCGCACTGGTTTGAATAGTTTTGTCGCGCTGGTTTGAATAGTTTTGTCACGCTGGTTTGAATAGTTTTGTCGCGCTGGTTTGAATACTTTTGAAGAACACTGTATAGTTAGTATAGGGTTAGATCCACCATAGGTAGGGCCCTGTATATAGAGGTATTTTGAAGCCTCTCTGTTAGATTCTTGTGAAACGTTCATGTACTAAATTACTTTTGTTGGTTGATGATTCCTCAAAACGAGGGAATCGAGCTACTTAAGTAGTTGTCAGGGGAGTCAGCGTATCGAGCCCATTGTTAACTATGAGTTTGGCTCTCCAAACCATGGATTATAATTGGACAGTGGACAGAATACCATACTGTTTTGTTTCCTTTCTCTGATATACTAATATGATGTATAAGTATGAGCACTGACACTGATATGGTACGCGCTAGCTTGGCCGGAATTGAGGGCAACGACCGGAATTTCCCAGCTACAAGACGTTCAAAGTACACCACATAAAACATTTTCGACTCAAAAAAATATAATAATTGAGACGTCCGGAATTCCAGGATTCTAACCAACCTATTTTCACAAAACAGAAGCGAAAAAAGGTCCGTTTGCGTTGGGCCTTTTTCTACTGAGGTAGCCGGGTGTACGGGTGTTTTTGCACCCATTTAATTTCAATTTCGAGGTCGAGGTCCCCACACTCCATTAAACATCTCGTGAGAAATAACTACCACAGTCACATACTAATCAGACATGGATACATTTCCAGAAATATGGTCGGACTGGACCATTCATAGAGTATAGTGGTTGATACAGTTGGATAAATAATCAATATATTTCTAGGTCACCTCTTGAGCATAATAGGAGACTTTGCCTTATACCTCAATATTCACACTTATTCGGTGTCTACCCAAAGGTGTATTTACCAACAAAGGAATTATTTCCCAAAGGAATTATTTCCCTAAGAACATATTTCCCAAAGAAAATATTTCCCAAAGAAAATATTTCCCAAAGAACATATTTCCCAAAGAACATATTTCCCAAAGCGGTACCTGCCAATCGACGGGTACTAGTAGACTTAATTATTGGATGGGTCGTGTGAGACACATATTACTAGATTGGAACGCCTATCTTGTTTCTCCTCAAGAGTGTTAACAATTCTGGTACAGTAGTGTTAATCCTTCTTTAATGTACTCTTAAGTTGTGCGACTTATATAGACTAGATTATGTGTCTTGGGCGACTTATATAGTAGAATATCTGTCTGTAGTCTATCTCGATCCCCTCTTTATATATTTTGGGCTCCTTGAATTCCGTCCTCCTGTAGGGGACTTGTTAATCCCTTGTCTGAAGTCAAACCCTATGATTCCTGACGCCAAGACCTGGTTTATACTATCCGTCAAACATATATATTCCTCGGAACCTTATGAAACTTGTCTCTGTCCCATTTCACTGTCCTGCAGGTAACTCATTCCTGCACACACGGGTCAGGCCATCTCACATGTTCAACAGTCTTTTGAAATGTTCATATACTAAGTTACTTTTGTTGGTTAATCATTCCTCAAGACAGGGTCCACCCTGGTGTTTTTTTTGTACCATGATTACTGAGGAGATGACGTTTTGGAATGGCCATTGTCAGATCAGCAGACAGCGTAGGCTTCATAATACCTTTATGGGTAGTGCACTACCTATGGTGGATCTAACATTAATAATGAATTGTTCATATATGTGAACCCAAATAGTGTGAACCCAAATAGTGTGAACCCAACTAATGTGAACCCAACTAATATCAATGTGCCCATAAATTTTTTTTTGAAAGTACTTGTGCTGACGTTACTGGCAGTTTGCAGCTACTCACCTGTAAATTCTTGCAGAGGCTAGAACTCTAGGTACCGGCATCTGTTCATCTCACACTAAATGGACCTCTTATTATAATACAAGCATACACCACAAGGATCATGATGTATGATTTATTTTTAGAATTCATTTCTAGTGAGAGCTAAGCAAATATGTGTTCATGGGAATGGTGAACAGACCTCGGAATGACCGGAACTCGCACCAGCACTTTTTGTTCCCCCCCCTTCTTATAAGCTTCCGTACCACTAATTTACTTCTAAAATTTCATTATTGCGATGTCCGGAATTGCAGGATTCTAACCAACCTATTTTCACAAAACAGAAGCGAAAAAAAGGTCCGTTTGCGTTGGGCCTTTTTCTACTGAGGTAGCCTGGTGTACGGGTGTTTCTCCATTTTAGGAAACCCCCGGTTTACCCCAATTCCGGCCATGCTAATAAAACGTACTTAAATGCCACCTAACCTTAACCAATGCCACATCAAGATCTGTACCCAAATTAAGAATAAGACTGATTAAGTAATACAGATAGATTACTGTCAGTATTAGCATATAAAAAAATTACTACTTAAGTAGTTGATGGCGGGGTTGCCTAGTCAACCAGTTTTCCTATCATCACACCTGGAAAACTGCTCACATTCCATACTGGTACCTCGGGTCTATCACATTCTAACTCGGTACTTCGGGCTTTTCACGTTCCACCTTGGTTCTTTGTACCATGATTACTGAGGAGATAACATTTTGGAATGACCATTGTCAGATAAAACGGCGTAGGCTTCATAATACTTCTATTGGTAGTGCCTTGCCCATAATGGATCTAACTGTCCGATTGTTACAATGGACATTGCAAACGCCATATCATGGTCATCAGCCATCGTTGTATGAAGTACTATGATAGCCTTTTAATATATTCTAGAACAATCCTTACCATTGTTCTGGTGGAGATTTTTTTGATACTACGTTTCTCTCAAAGTTATATAAACTGCTTCGGTTCCTCTCTTGAGGAACTAAGGAACCATCAACGAACATAGTTTTTTTAGGCATAAATGTATTAAAGAACATAACATATTGATATTGATACTGATACTGGTACTGATACTGGTACTGATACTGGTACTGATACTGATACTAATACTGATACTAATACTAATACTGATACTAATACTAATACTCCGGTACTACCCTGCTACCCTATAAGTTCACTGCTAAACAATACTCTACTACTCTAGTGTACCACTAATACTACTACTACCACTGTATAGTACTCCATTGCTATACGACAACTAATACTCTAGTGCTATGCCACCAGCCTATAAGTGATAGAGAGGACATTGGTGACTAAACAATAAGCACTGGAAACAATACTGGTCCTAATACTGGTCATAATACTGGTCCTAATACTGGTCATAATACTGGTCATAATACTGGTTATAATACTGGTCATAATACTGGGCATACTGGGCATAATACTGGGCATACTGGGCATAATACTGGGCATACTGGGCATAGATTCTCGCGGTGAAAGCGAACATTGGTTACATGCATTCGCTGGAGAACTGATGTAATTTATAGCTCATCACTTGAGTATGCACATGATGTGAGGAGATTATGAGGAGATTATGAGGAGGTTATGAGGAACACAATTATTGGGTTATACCTATACTCTTCTAGAAGCAATTTGAACATTGGAAATGGATGGAAATTGGAAATGGAGGCAAATTGGAAATGGAGGCAAATTGGAAATGGAGGCAAATTGGAAATGGAGGCAAATTGGAAATGAACAAGTCTGACTGGGAAATGGAACGGATGGATGCTGGTATAAGTAGTAATATCTGGAGAGACATCTGACTTGATTGATGAAATTTGGAACAGACAAGCCATTTACCTGCTGGTTCATCTGTTGTAGAACACTGGGGCCATTCTCAACAGAATTCATAGATAGATATACCTATATGTTAAAAGTGAATGGAGATTTACCCAGATTCACTTGAATTCTGTCTGGTGGCTTGCCAGTCTAGGCCTACGGTGCAATCATGCTAATCAGTATCAATCAGATTGATCAGCCAGTGGGATGTGACTATGATATTCACTGACTGCTCACTTGAATATGATTAATCACTTTGACTAATCATTTGACTTATCACTTTGACTTAATCAGTGACTGGTCACTCTCGTGACTGAATCACTGATCACTCACGACTAGGCAATGCTCACTTGATGGCTGATCAATTTTCACTGACTAGCCACCGAATATGACTCCAGGGTCAGAAACTCTTTTAGCGTTTGTGTATGTAACAAGAAGGTTGCGCCAAACACCATCACCAGAAAAACCCAATGCATCCGTACGGACACACATTTCCAAAGGAATCCGGCCAGAGACCAGACTCAACCTCGGAGGGAATTGTAAGGAAACACGCGAGTTTTCATCATATGTATAAAACTTGGAAGGTCATGAGGAGAAAAGATTTGTGCTGGTCTCTGCGCACTTTTATAATCGCCGGTCGGGTAACATGTGTACTGCAGGTAAGACCCAGTAGTTCCAATGGCTAAGCCCTTTAAAAGCTCGAAAAGATTTTTTTGTCCATTTGGCCAACTTTCGGATTCAGTTTTGAACTTCCTTGGTCTTGTTTTTGGAATCGAGTTCTGCTTGGTTTGATTTCTTCTTGGATGATGTTGTTATATGCAGGATTTAAAAGCCCATTAAACAGTTCCAAACTTCAATTTCGCCTCTTGATTATTCCAACTCTTTGGTTTCTCCTTATTTGGTTCACCTTCTTCTTTATTTTCCCCCTTCACACATTTCAGTCTTCGGAATTCTCCTTTGTGATTTGTACCTCTTCCCTTATTGCAGTACTCATTAGTGCGCACACTGCAGGAGCTCATCACAGACTTTTCACCAATACTCCAAGCATGGCCAAAAGAAAAGCAGATGGCGTGGCCGCAAGTTCCAAGGCCAAACTGAAGAAGCTGAAGAAGACTGTAGAGACTAAGGGGTCAAAAAAGTCCCAGCCTGAAGAAGTCATCGAGCTCAAGATGCTCTCCCAAGATGATGTCTCTGCCATCGTCCAGGAAATCAACGAACAAGGCAACTTCAACAACATTCCCTCGTTGCTTGGCCATTTGAGCCTGGCCCAAGAAATGCTTTTGGGCTCAGAGAATGAGCAGGTGGAGACCGCCACCCGTCACGTGGCCATGGGCCTCTATAAGGTGTTTCAGAAGCTGCTTTCCGGCAGCGCCATGGACTTGTCCCATACTGATAAAAAGCTCATTGTGGCCAAATGGTTGGTTGACAAGTACACTCGTTTCCAGCAACAGCTCTTGGCTCTCATTAATAAGCCGTTGGCATTTCAGCTGTCGTTGCAGCTCGACTGCTTGGACATCTATCTCGCATTAATCAAAGCCGAGGCTTCTGCTAAGTCCACTTTCCCCGTGGCAATGTATCAGAAATTGGTGCAGCTGCTTCTTTTCGGAACCGTTGGTTCCGTACTCGGAGATGAAACATCCTCCAACTTTATCTTATTGGAGTTCATTGAAAACTATTTTGCCAAGTACTGGGACCTTCAATGCTATTTCTTTGACAAATCGCTTGAGGCTCGTCTAGACCAGGTCACAAAAAACGACGACGCAAACCTCATCTTCTCGAACCTTTTGTCCACAATCAAAGATGGTCTTTTATACACCTCAGACACTGATGCTCTTCGGGAGTGCCGCACGTGGATCCGCGTGCCCTTATCCGAGGATGCCTTCAAGGCCACTTTCAGGTCCCGTTTCCAAAACTGTTTCTTGGGAGTGTTGAAGCTCGTGTCTCTTTCACCAAGCCAGTACAAGGCGCTTTTGGGGGTCCTTCATAAGCGGGTGATTCCTTTTATGGGCTCGCCAGCTTCGCTCATGGACTTCTTGACCGACGCCTATGACCAGGAAGAAGATGCGGTGGTGCAGATCTTGGCCATGAACTCGTTGTATGAGTTGATGAGAAACTATAACCTCGAGTACCCGGACTTCTATACCAAGCTTTATCTGATGCTCACGCCCCAGATGCTCTTGACGCGGTACCGGTCGCGGTTCTTCCGTTTATGTGATATCTTCTTGAGCTCATCACATCTTGCCGCCACCTTGGTGGCTTCGTTCATCAAAAGACTCTCCAGGCTCCTGTTGACGGCCGCTGCTCCGGCTGTTGTCATCATTATCCCGTTCATTTACAACATCCTCAAGAGACACCCCATATGCATGGTCTTGCTCCATAATACTCGTCCTGGAGAATCGCTGGAGTACACGGACCCCTTTTCGAATGAAGAAAAGGACCCCTTCAAAACCGGCGCCATGGGCTCCTCGCTCTGGGAGCTCGAGACCTTGATGTCGCATTACCACCCCAATATTGCCACTCTTGCCAAGATGTTCGGCGAGCCTTTCCGCAAACCCAGCTATAACATGGAGGATTTCTTGGACTGGTCGTACATCACGTTATTGGACTCTGAGAAGACCAGAAAGTACAAGGGCATGGCTTCAGTGGAATACGAAGAGTACGACACTCTTTTTGCCAATAACGAGAAAAAGCTGTACATCAGCAACTGGAGTCTTTAAAATGTTGGTCAATACATGAATTTTTAGAATGGCACCAGAAGGCTGCTTATAAGTACTGCTAGGAACGAGCGTCGTACATGCGCTAGGGGATGAAACAAAGCTGCATGATGTACCATGCACTGTGTTGTGCTCTTTTGTGGTACATGACCACCCGATCTGGTAGGCTTTCCGACCAACGGTTGCCACCTATGTATTGGGCTGCATGTGCTGATACTGGTGTATAAAAGGGACCATCCCCTCTACATTTCTAGGAGTATTTTACGTACACTAGGTTCGTTATGATACTTAATTTACGTTAGGTTCATTATAATTTCATACATAATGTGATGTTGCAAAACCTAATGAAGTTGCTTAAGCCTAAAGACATGCTAATAATCCAAAGGTGGTGTTAGCAAAGGCTTGAACATTTCTTGCAGCAATGCGGGAGTGACCCTGCAAAAGGGCAATTCTAAACACAATACAAACCACTCATTGTATGGCATCTTAAAGTATTTCACACCATACCAACTTTCAATTGAAAATAAAAAAAATAAAAAAATTAATTTATTTCTTCGTGGACAGCTTGAAGATATGCACCGTCTGGAATGGGTGGGTCTGGACTCAGAAAAAAAGCGCCTGGTGTACCGGTGTTCTTCCTGCAGTACGCGTGTTTCGCCCAAAGCGGAAAGGTAATTACGCGCGTGGGAAAAACCCTTCCCTACAATAGTCTCTTCCTCAAATCTCTTCAACGCTCAGCTTCAAAACTATCTGGTGATTATGGAGGACCCCCAATATGACCAGCCTGTGGACGCCGTGTTCGGTGACCGTGTTAGACGGTTCCAGGAGTTTTTGGACGTGATCAACGTCCAAGGAACAAACTACCGTTCCGAAATCAAAGACATGCTTCAAAAAGGCCGCTTCCGGCTCAGTGTCTCGCTCGACGAGGTGCGTGTGTTCGACCCTGTTTTTTGGCGGGGGCTTTTGGACTCTCCGGTGGAGTATTTGCCGGCCTGTGAACGTGCTTTAAGGGACACTGTGTTGACCATCTACGACCCAAACGATGATCGCTACGAGCCGCTCGAAGATGACCAAAATTTTTATGTTTCCTTCAGAGGTGCTTTCGGTGACCATGCAGTCACAGCACGATCCATTTCCGCCAACCACCTCTCGACCATGGTGTCCATTGAAGGAATTGTGACCAGAGCATCGCTCGTGAGGCCTAAAGTCATCCGGTCCGTGCACTATGCCGAGAAAACTGCCCGGTTTTACGCCAAGTCATACCATGACAATACGACTTCTTTTGATGCAATCTCCACGCCTGCCGTTTACCCCGTGGAAGACCCCGATGGTAACAAATTATCTCCGGAATATGGTTATTCCACTTACAGAGACCACCAGAAGATTTCCGTGCAAGAGATGCCTGAAACAGCTCCAGCAGGACAATTGCCTCGTTCGGTGGATATTATTTTGGACGATGACTTAGTGGATTTGGCAAAACCCGGTGACCGTGTGCAAATTGTCGGAGTGTACAGAGCCTTGGGAGCCGCCGCCAACAACTCTCTGTCATTTAAAACAGTGATTTTGGCTAATGCCGTATACCCATTACATGCTCGTTCTACGGGTGTGGCAGCACATGAAAAATTGACTGATAGCGATGTGAGGAACATCAACAAGTTAGCCAAAGATCGTCGGATTTTCGACTCGTTGGCCAACTCGCTTGCACCTTCCATCTACGGGTACGACCACATCAAAAAGGCGGTGTTATTAATGCTTTTTGGTGGTTTGGAGAAAAATTTGGATAATGGCTCGCATTTGAGAGGTGACATCAATATTTTGATGGTGGGAGACCCATCCACAGCAAAGTCGCAAATGTTGCGTTTTGTGCTTAATACCGCCTCCTTGGCCATAGCCACCACGGGTCGTGGATCTTCAGGAGTTGGTTTGACTGCTGCTGTTACTACAGACAAGGAGACCGGAGAACGACGCTTGGAGGCCGGAGCCATGGTTTTGGCCGACCGAGGAATCGTGTGTATCGATGAGTTCGATAAGATGTCCGACGTTGACAGAGTTGCTATTCACGAAGTTATGGAACAGCAGACAGTGACGATTGCTAAAGCAGGAATTCACACTTCGCTTAATGCCAGATGTTCTGTGATTGCAGCAGCAAACCCCGTGTTTGGACAATATGATATCCACAAAGACCCGCACAAAAACATTGCCTTGCCCGACTCGTTGTTGTCTCGTTTTGATTTGCTTTTCGTGGTCACCGATGATGTGAACCAGGTGAAGGACAGAACGATTTCCGAGCACGTGCTCCGGATGCACCGGTTTGTTGCGCCAGGTTTGGCGGAGGGAGAACCCGTTCGGGAACGTGGCCCAGTCTCCTTGGCAGCCGGACTCGAGGACGAGACAGAGAAGGACCAGGAACAACAAGTTTTCGAAAAGTTCAACTCGCTCTTGCATGCAGGCGTGGCAGCCAGTGCCGGTCCTCGCAAAGCGCCACCTCCCATTATTTCCATTCCGTTCTTGAAGAAGTACATCCAGTATGCAAAGCAGAGAGTTAAGCCCGTGCTCACCAAAAAAGCATCGGACTACATTGTCACCACATACTCTGGCTTGAGAAACAGCGATCCCTCTGACTCCAACAAGAAAACCGCACCAGTGACAGCTAGAACCTTGGAGACCTTGATCCGTTTATCTACGGCACATGCCAAGGTCCGGTTATCCAAGACCATCGACGTCAAGGACGCCAAGGTGGCTGAGGAGCTTCTTCGGTTCGCCCTTTTCAAAGAAATCGCCAAGAAGAGCAAACCCAAGAAGAGAAGAACTACCGAGTATGCGGAGTTGGAAGAAAGTGAAAGCGAGAGCGAGGAGGTGGATGTGGAGGTGGAGTCGGACTCCGAAGAATATATGGATGAAGACTACGCTGAGCCAGAAGACGAGGGTACCAGGCGCATGGCCACCGAGCTCGGCGATATGCATCTCCGGCCCGTGGCCTTGGACAATACAGAGGCCAATGTCTTTGCCGAGATCTCTCTGGAGAGGTACGACAAGTTCCTTCGCATCATGAGACGCATTCTCTCATCGGACCTCTTTGCCACGGCGACCGGCTCGTGTGCCACGGATCACGTGGTTGCAGCCATCAACGAAGGTTTGCAGCAGGAGGAGGTGTTCAGTGCAACCGAGATAGACTTTGCGCTCAAGCAAATGGAGGACGAGAACAAGATCATGATTAGTGACGGGAAAGTGTGGCAGGTTTAAATACAAGGTAATAGTGAAGAATAGTACAACAGACAATAGTACCATTGTATTGAATGTTAGGTGAACCACGAAGCATTGGAAACTGGGTAAATACACGTATATCATATCACGTGATTTGTATATATGCAGGTACGTATAGAATGTATTTATATATGCAGGATTTGATACATAGAGAGCCATTTCGTACCCATTTATTCAAAAAAAAAGCTACTAAAACTCGGGGTACTTATTATAATAGCTATTTTTGACGATTTATCTTGATTTGAAAGTGCAGAATCCAAAACTCGATTTTTAAGGGTCGATTGTATTTCGCAGTGAAATTGAATATCCTCAGAAAACCAGAAACTACCATAGATTACTAATACTTTTTCACGGAGTATATTCAAAATGAGACTTTTCAGTGATTACTTTGATTGAACAAGTGTACTAGAATTTACCACTAGATTATTTCAATTTCGACAATTAACTCATGATAATGAGTGGTCAATATTGAGTATACGTAGTGGTCAATGGCTGCAACCCTCGGAAGTGCGCAGGTGGGCCGGAACTCTCATAAGAAACACCTATAACTCCCGCACCAACACTTCTCCAGATTCAAAAAAAACCTCCCGAAAACTCACCGGAATTCCAGCATCTTTAAAATGAGCCTTCTTAGCTTTGAAAACCAGAAAAAAGCCCCGTTCACGTTGGCCCTTTTTCTGCTGAGGTAGCCGGGTGTACGGGTGTTGCGACCTCAGTTCCGGGGTATTCTTCCCATCTCATCGCACATCTCTTTCACCATACACTTCCACCAACCCCTCCCCCCCCATCCATACAATGTCAGACTCCATGTCAGACTACGAGGTGGAGCCCGAGGATGAGCTCTTTATGCACTCATACGCCACACTCCCTCGGCACTGCAAAAAATATTGGGCAAAACGCTACGATCTCTTCTCCAAGTTCGATGAAGGTGTGTATATGACATCTGAACTCTGGTACTCGGTCACTTCCGAGACTACCGCACGCGTGGTGGCTAAAATTGTCAAGAAATTGCTTCCCGAATGTCAAAGTGTTCTTGATGTCTGCTGCGGTGGAGGAGGTAATACCATTCAGTTTGCCCGGTACTTTGAGTCGGTAGTGGGGGTTGATGTGAATGCAAATAATGTCACGTGCGCGCAGCACAATTGCTTGGTATATGGAGTAAGTGAGAACTCATCTTTCATCACTGGTGATTGGAGAGAATTATCCACCAATTCTGATTGGGTACCTCTGCCATCGGGAAAGTTTGACTTTGCCTTTTCTTCTCCTCCTTGGGGCGGGCCTGCATACAAGAAACTTCCTACCTTCGATCTCTATCAAATGCTGCCTCTCGACTTACTACTGTTATGTGAGAGTTTAGCCCATTTTGCTGACCACTTTGGTCTCTTTCTCCCGAGGAACCTGGACTTCTCTCAGATTAGTGACGTCACCCGTAGATTGTATGGTGGCCTGTGTAAAACCCGCATAGTATGCTTATGGCAACAGGATAGACCTTTGGGGATCCTTGCCATATTTGGCGCAACTTATAATAGATCAATTTACGACTAATAAATGAATTAGGAAGAATTAGCAAAAAGGATTAATGTGAAGATTAAAAAGAAAGCCCGATGCGGGGCTCGAACCCGCAACCTTTTGATTGACCTTATAAAGATTAAGAGTCAAATGCTCTACCGATTGAGCTAACCAGGCTTTTTTGATGTTGTAAAATTTTGATTATATACCAAAGCAGTCTATAGTAAATTGAACGTCTTTCTGACGTCATTAAGTTTATAATGATATGTCTTGGAACTATTATAGTTGAAACTCCCAATAATGCAAGGGGAGGAAAATTTTGATGTTATATACACTGGAAGTATCCACTGGGTGTATACAATTCTGTACAAAAATAAAACATCTGTAATTTGCAGGTGTAACCCCACCGGGATATCTTACCTTTCAGTATCCGAATTGGAATTCATTTCCTAACAGATTTCGTAAGAGTTTGCCAGGAGATCCGTTCACATGAAATAGTACAGGAGTGTTCTTAGTTTGCCATAAGCATCTAAGATCTCTGCCCGGACCTCCTCAGTTAGTGCACTGCCCTCATCCCGTTCATTCGCTATTGCTTCTTTTAAGCTAAACACGTCTGTCTCCATGTCATCGTCATCGGTACTTTTCGGCCACAACTGCACGTAACTGCCTTCGTGACATATAGCGTAGTAAAAGCCGTCATCAATCTTGTAGACTGATCCGCCATAAAATGTCAATATGACACTTTTGGCATCCAAACCTTCAGGCATCACCCCAGTCCCTTCGAGATATTTAATTGCTACCTGAAAATAGTCTGCCTGTACAGTGACTTGCCCCACGCAAAAACCACTAGTGTTATAATATTGCCCACACGCATTCTCTCTTGTTCGATATTTAGAACAATATTATTTCAACCCAACTGGATAGAAAGACTGGGGTTTTGAATATCGTCCCTAATTCTCCCCCTATTTATCGGCGGACTGCTTGTAAGGCCGGCCCACATAGGGATCCGTACCTCGCGGTTCCTGTAGGTTACGCCATTGGCTGTTATTGTTGCGAAAACTATAGACCTTCGCATAAACTGGAACCAATGACATCACCGACTTGTGGAACTTCAATAATCATCTCAGTCACTGATTTTCTTATCTGTATCTGAACAGTAACAAGAAATCCCTGAATCCCACTGTTCTCAGACTGAGCTAATTCCATATTATCTTATAAGAATCACGTCATCGCTTGCTTGCATCCCTCGTCTTGCGGCCAGCCCTCTTTTCCGCGTGGCGTCGACGAGCCTTAGATGACTATGCATATCAATGGCTAAACACCGTCTCATCTGCCCAGCTAAGATGCAGTCACATGAATATGCATGTTGAACAGTTATCTGCCTGTCTGTGAATCTCATTCATGACAATGTGTTGATTTTCTGCATATTCAGATGCTTTAGAACAAGCCACCCCCCTATCTAGCTCTTTCCGTCTTGTAATCAATGCAGAGTAAGGCTGTCTTTAGTTGATGTACCTGTGATATCTTTGCCATATAGCTTTTCCTGCCAAAGGCTACATCTAATCTTAGGAAATACTACTCTAGCTGCTTGCAACGATTCTCTTTTTAACAGCAAGTTGAATTTTGCATAGTGATTGTGTTTTGGTTAGTATCGTATGGATATAGGCACAGATACGATCATTCCATTGTCTAATTAGGAACCTCAACGCAATAGTCCCAGTATATATCATTCTGAGGGTTCAATAGATACATTGCCACAAAAGTTTGAGAGTACATACCCACCCAAACCATTGTCAATTCTTGATAATCATCAATTCTTAACTTATAAATAGTGTCTGTTGCCTATATTCTCTATAATGCTATTTTGTCTTGTCGAGGTGTCTTATTAATGAATCTGTATATTCAATAACAAAGGCACAAAAGCAGCATGAGTAGATCGGAATAATGTTTTTATATACGGAGCACGGGGGGGGGGGGAGTGGTCTATTTATATTAACTCCTACCCCATAAACCCGTACACCCCCTTTTCGTAAACCTGAAACAAGGTTGATGCGTCAGGTGTCGCAGCGCAGTATCCGTAGCCTTGGCTGCAAACCCTAGATGCTTGAGCAACTCCCCCTCACGCAAGAGCCGCATACGACCACAGCTAGGCAACCAAGAATTATGCAGCCAACCACTCCCTGAATATAAAAGGGCGAGTTCCCCCAAAATCATGTCCCTTATTCTTTTTTTTTATAGAGTGGATTTAAGTATATAGGGATTTCATTTCGGGGGACGACTAAGGTTCACAGCCGATTACGGTATCACCCATTGTGATTCTATAGTTACAGCCAATTACTTCTTGGACATTGAGTTATTTACAGCCATTGGAAACGTTGATTTAATGAAGGACTGATGACTAAGAATTGTGAACTATTGACTAAGGAAAGGGGACTAACAAATATGGACTCACCACATTTCCAAGGCATTAATACCTTGTATGATAAGTTACTTACAGTCAGTACAGGATACAAAGATACCATGTGTCTATATAATCATTATGTTATGCAGGTCTATTTATGCAGAGCTTTCATGGATTGAAGGAAACTGGCCATGACTTCATCATAGTGCAGTTTTTCTTCGTCCAGAACAGGGGCAACGCTCACATCTTGGATCGAGCCCGGCCTCGAGATATCGTCTAGAAGAGACGAAAACCATTTGTTCTCACCCTGTCCAAAGCAAAACGTATACGCATCACCCGATTGGTTGGCACGTGCAGTACGGCCCACTCTATGCACGTACTCACGGGACGAATTGGGGAGGTCATAGTTGACAACCGTGTTGATGGACAACAAATCTATACCTCTGGCAATCAAGTCCGTGGCAATCAAGATGTTGATCTTGCCCTCTTGGAACTGGCCCAAGAGCTTGTTTCGCGTGGAGGTCACATTATTGGTGGAGTTGATGTAAGCAGCATGGATGCTGGCCGATGGCTGCAATGCCTTAAAGAGCTCGTTGAGAATATAACAGAGCCGAAGAGTGGAATCGTTGGATTTGGCAAAGATAAGCACATTAGCTGTCTTTTGGTACTCCAATAAGAATTTGGCAAGCAACAACGGTTTGAGTGCCGATTTGGACAGCGAAAAAAACATCTTCCACTCGCTCAAGCCCGCAGGAACAGAGAACATCTCGTTGACCAATTGTCTCGACAGATTGACAATGACCAAGCGTGGTTTGTGGAACTTTAAGAGGGATAACTTTCCTGCATCGGTGGTCAATGTGGCCGAAAATACCATCTTCTGTGGCTGCAACTTCCAGGTATTGGCAACAATTTTTCCTTCACTGTGACACCGTTCAATGCTCAGCACGACCACCTCACACCAATTCTGGAACAGCTGGTTGAGCAACCGATCGGCCTCATCAACCACCAAAAATCTCAATGCCTCCATTGAGAGTGAGCCAGAAAGAATGTGTTCGACCAAACGACCGGGCGTGGCTACAGCAATATCTGGTGAATGAGCAGAAAAACGGGCGGATTCTTCTTTGATGGATTCATTCCCAAGTCCAGTCACTCGCAAATCAAAGCCACTTGCCAAACTCCGGAGCGTGGCTGCCACTTGCATGATCAAGGGCTTGGTGGGCACCAAGATAATGGCCCGAAGACGGGGCACGATGCGGTCTTTCAATGCTTCTATGATGGGCACGGCATATGCAAGGGTTTTTCCACTACCTGTTGATGCGTTGACCAACAAGTCGCCCTGGAAATCGGGTGCAAGCTTATTTGTTTGGATATCTTTTAGGAGATGGTTCCACACGGCGATTTGGACGGAGAATGCGCTAGAGAAACCAAACGATTGCAAATTCTTTAGCATTTTGGGCAGTAAGGTGAATTCGGAAAAGGGCTTCAGATCCTCGGGAAGTGCGTATTCTGGCTCGGCAAGCCAATCAAGGTTCTGCTGATGCAATTTGTTGGATTCAAGATTGGGGTCAGACGGAAGTTCCGGCTGAGGAATGGGGCCCAAGTCATGGAGCTCACGATCCAGAGCCTCGGATTCGGAGCCCTCTTCGTCGTTCTGGTTTGCTGCAGAGGAGTTGAATTTGCGGAGAATACTGGCATGTTTGGATAAATGGCTTTGATCAAGGTTTTCCAGATCGAGGGGAAGAGGATCCAGAGAATGTGAGGGCGACCCTTCTTGAGGTTTGGGGCTGCTTGGATCTAGGGTCTTGGAGTCAGCATTAGTGTCTTTCTCTGCTCCATCCACACTATCCAGTTCACTATCCAGTTCACTGTCCAGGTCACTGTTCAGGTCCAGTTTCAGAATCAGGCTCAGACTGTCACTGTTACTGTCACTGTCCAGACTCAGGTCCAGGTCCAGACTCAGACTCAGACTCAGACTCAGACTCAGACTCAGACTCAGACTCAGACTCAGACTCAGACTCAGACTCAGGCTCAGACTCAGACTCAGGTCCAGGTCCAGGTCCAGACTCAGACTCAGAGTCAGGTCCAGAACAGGGGTCTTTTTTGAGTCCAAATCCAAAACAGGATCCTCCAACTTTCTCTTCCGAGGAACCAATTTCTTGGCTACAGGCTTCACGACCGGGGCATCAGGATCAAAGCGTTGGGCAAACATGGCGAGAGATGAGCATCAGGGCAGTTTTTCAAGAGGCCGCGATCACGTGCGCGCCTCGAAAGGTGTCTCGTTGAAAGCGAAAAAAGAGCCAGATCTCAGACAACAATCTCCAAAATGAGGGCAGCATTCAATCTTATGAAAGGAAGGTCAGTGTGGAAGGGCCCGCACGTGGTACCTCTTCCCATAGCCGAGGCCATAAAGACGGGAACGGCGATCCGCACCAACGCCAGAAGTTGTACGATTCTCCCGCAGTTCGTGGGCTTGAAGTTCCAGGTGCACAACGGAAAGGAGTATGTGGAGCTCGAGATTTCCGATGAGATGGTAGGCAGCAAGTTGGGAGAGTTTGCTCCTACAAGAAAGAGGTTCACTTATAAGTTCTCCAAGAACTAGTCAAAGAGGTCACAAAAATGAGTCAGCATGAAGACATGGTGAGATAATGACTGATGACATGAAGAGTCAGGACATGGTGACATGAAGAGTCAGGACATGGTGACATGAAGAGTCAGGACATGGTGACATGAAGAGTCAGGACATGGTGACATGAAGAGTCAGGACATGGTGACATGAAGAGTCAGGACATGGTGACATGAAGAGTCAGGACATGGTGACATGAAGAGTCAGGACATGGTGACATGAAGAGTCAGGACATGGTGACATGAAGAGTCAGGACATGGTGACATGAAGAGTCAGGACATGGTGACATGAAGAGTCAGGACATGGTGACATGAAGAGTCAGGACATGGTGACATGAAGAGTCAGGACATGGTGACATGAAGAGTCAGGACATGGTGACATGAAGAGTCAGGACATGGTGACATGAAGAGTCAGGACATGGTGACATGAAGAGTCAGGACATGGTGACATGAAGAGTCAGGACATGGTGACATGAAGAGTCAGGACATGGTGACATGAAGAGTCAGGACATGGTGACATGAAGAGTCAGGACATGGTGACATGAAGAGTCAGGACATGGTGACATGAAGAGTCAGGACATGGTGACATGAAGAGTCAGGACATGGTGACATGAAGAGTCAGGACATGGTGACATGAAGAGTCAGGACATGGTGACATGAAGAGTCAGGACATGGTGACATGAAGAGTCAGGACATGGTGACATGAAGAGTCAGGACATGGTGACATGAAGAGTCAGGACATGGTGACATGAAGAGTCAGGACATGGTGACATGAAGAGTCAGGACATGATGACATAAAAGCCTACGAGCATCAGCCAAATGAGACACGCTGTATATAATCCATAAGAGCAGAGAGCTTGAATATTCAATTCGAATACCAATGAGTATATCACTACATGGATCAGTATAGTCGAACAGCAGTTTGGTCTATCTCTACTTGTCACACTGGAACACCAAGTGTACAGAGAAGCAGTACACACCAACTAGACTAGCAGGTAGTAGTGACTAACAGCAATAGGTCAATAGTAACAAATGATATTAAGCTAATAGTGGACTAACAGTCCTGCAGTAGACTCAAACTTGTTGATTAGTAGTTGTTGATTAGTAGTTGTTGATTAGTAGTTGTTGATTAGTAGTTGTTGATTAGTAGTTGTTGATTAGTAGTTGTTGATTAGTAGTTGTTGATTAGTAGTTGTTGATTAGTAGTTGTTGATTAGTAGTTGTTGATTAGTAGTTGTTGATTAGTAGTTGTTGATTAGTAGTTGTTGATTAGTAGTTGTTGATTAGTAGTTGTTGATTAGTAGTTGTTGATTAGTAGTTGTTGATTAGTAGTTGTTGATTAGTAGTTGTTGATTAGTAGTTGTTGATTAGTAGTTGTTGATTAGTAGTTGTTGATTAGTAGTTGTTGATTAGTAGTTGTTGATTAGTAGTTGTTGATTAGTAGTTGTTGATTAGTAGTTGTTGATTAGTAGTTGTTGATTAGTAGTTGTTGATTAGTAGTTGTTGATTAGTAGTTGTTGATTAGTAGTTGTTGATTAGTAGTTGTTGATTAGTAGTTGTTGATTAGTAGTTGTTGATTAGTAGTTGTTGATTAGTAGTTGTTGATTAGTAGTTGTTGATTAGTAGTTGTTGATTAGTAGTTGTTGATTAGTAGTTGTTGATTAGTAGTTGTTGATTAGTAGTTGTTGATTAGTACTCGTTGATTAGTACTCGTTGATTCGTACTCGTTGATTAGTACTTATTGACTTGATATTCACTAACCGTGTTCTATAGAACAGACGAGGTGATGTAGGTTGACTATGGGAATACCCATATCCATGACGAAGACTTCGTGATCTGGTTCATCTTAGTAGCACAGTTCTATCTCAATAAGTTCCCACTTCCAGAATACTACTACTCTTATGTGTTACTCTTATCTACTGCTGCTGTTAACTATTACTACGCTTAACCACTACTACTAGTACTCTTAACTACCACTATACTCTACCACTATAACCTACTGTTACTGCTAGTACTCTAGTCTGCCACCATTTTGTAGTCATTAATTTACTATTACTGCTCTACCACTGCTCTACTATAGTACTACTCTTAACTAATACTCTTATCTACTGCTAGTACTACTTGTACTAGTATTCTTAACTACTAATACTACTAAACCACTAAGACCACTCTTATCTACTACTATTAGTACTACTATACTCTAATTGTTAGATTCTTGTTACGTCAGGTACTCTGTTTATTATGTTTTTTGGTTGATGATTCCTTAGAAAGAGGAATCTGAGCTATTTAAGTATTTGACGACGATGGTGTCACCTAATCTACCGGTTTTTAGCAGGTGAAAAGGGGGAAAACTTTCCACATTCCATCCTGGTGTCTCGTTTATGAAATTCCATCCTGGTGTCTCGTTTATGAAATTCCATCCTGGTACCTCGTGCAATGATGGTGGAGGCATGGCACAGTGGAATGACCATTATTAGGTTTAGACAGCGTAGTCTTGAAGTACTGAAATAGGTAGAGCACTAACGAAGGTGGTCTTACAGTTATATAGTGTATAGTAGGTGTATAGTAGTGGTATAGTAGTGGTATAGTAGTGGTATAGTAGTGGTATAGTAGTGGTATAGTAGTGGTATAGTAGTGGTATAGTAGTGGTATAGTAGTGGTATAGTAGTGGTATAGTAGTGGTATAGTAGTGGTATAGTAGTGGTATAGTAGTGGTATAGTAGTGGTATAGTAGTGGTATAGTAGTGGTATAGTAGTGGTATAGTAGTGGTATAGTAGTGGTATAGTAGTGGTATAGTAGTGGTATAGTAGTGGTATAGTAGTGGTATAGTAGTGGTATAGTAGTGGTATAGTAGTGGTATAGTAGTGGTATAGTAGTGGTATAGTAGTGGTATAGTAGTGGTATAGTAGTGGTATAGTAGTGGTATAGTAGTGGTATAGTAGTGGTATAGTAGTGGTATAGTAGTGGTATAGTAGTGGTATAGTAGTGGTATAGTAGTGGTATAGTAGTGGTATAGTAGTGGTATAGTAGTGGTATAGTAGTGGTATAGTAGTGGTATAGTAGTGGTATAGTAGTGGTATAGTAGTGGTATAGTAGTGGTATAGTAGTGGTATAGTAGTGGTATAGTAGTGGTATAGTAGTGGTATAGTAGTGGTATAGTAGTGGTATAGTAGTGGTATAGTAGTGGTATAGTAGTGGTATAGTAGTGGTATAGTAGTGGTATAGTAGTGGTATAGTAGTGGTATAGTAGACTGAAGACATTCTACTATTAGAGTGTATGGTTGATTCATGGTTTTGTGTAGACTGGTGAACTGGTGTAGGAAACTATTATTCAACTCAGACTATAAAATATAGTTTATAGTATAGTGTATTGTGCTATGGTGGTCTAGTATAAGGTTTATAGAACATAGTATATAGTACATAGTATGGATAGGGTTAGAAGAATGAGGAATTAGAGGGAATCAGAATATCTTAACATAGATTAGTCTGTACTTTTTCTACACCACTATAATATGTTGGACTGGAACCATTATACCCACTGAATTAAAACTAGAATTCATTGATACTTGTAGTTTGGACCTCTTTTGATCCTTCGTCAGTCTTGTTTTATCACAGTATATAGTAGTATAGTAGTGCAGTAGCATATCATATAGTAGAATAGTAACTATAGTCCTGTCATAGTGGCAGTACAAAATCTTACATAAGTGAAGGATCTTTGATGGCCATTGTTAGAATTAGACAGCGTAGGCTTAAAGTACTGAAATACTTAGAGGACTAACGAAGGTGGATCTAACACTACTACATACTACTACTACGTACTACTACTACGTACTACTACTACGTACTACTACTACGTACTACTACTACGTACTACTACTACGTACTACT
>NKZI01001771.1:0-35360 GCA_002370645.1 Metschnikowia sp. 00-154.1 | reverse complement strand
TTCAGCACATATCGCACTTTGGTCTTGTAAGGTAGAACTTACATATCCCTGTATATCAATATATACTAAAACATAGGTTGAAAGTAGTGAGTAGTGAGTAGTAAGTCATTCATTAGTCAGTCATTCGTTAGTCAGTAGTCAGTAGTCAGTAATCAGTAGTCAGTAGTCAGTAATCAGTAATCACTAGTCAGTAGTCAGTAGTCAGTAATCAGTAATCACTAGTCAGTCAGTCAGTAGTCAGTAGTCAGTAGTAAGTACCAGTCAGTCAGTAGTCAGTACTAAGTAGTAAGTAGTAAGTAGTAAGTAGTAAGTAGTAAGTAGTAAGTAGTAAGTAGTAAGTAGTCAGTAGTCAGTCATCGTAGTAAGTAGTCAGTCATAGTAGTCAGTAGTGAGTAGTCAGTCATAGTAGTCAGTCATAGTAGTCAGTAGTAAGTAGTCAGTACTAAGTAGTCAGTACTAAGTACTAAGTAGTCAGTAGTCAGTAGTAAGTAGTCAGTAGTAAGTAGTGAGTACTAGTGAGTAGTAGTAGTAATATATCATCGTAAATATATGTATTGTCAGAAATCATGAAGTAAATATAAATGAACCAAAGCCAAAACTCCTCATTTAAGAGTCGAAAGGCAAGTGGTTGATATCCTGACTTCTGCAGATAGAATAACCCATGCATTCAGTGTCCTTGACCTTCTTTATCAACTCCTCCTTATCAAGGACTTCGGAAGTGAATCTAGGACCAGTGCAGACATCCCTGTTTCGGGTCATGAACCTAAAGTCACAGAAGAAAGGTCTGTAACACTCCAAAGGAATTGCATTCAAGTCCGTCACGTCTTTGTAAACGCTACAGGATTGTCCCTGACTGTCCGTTGCATCATTGAAGGGGTGAGGCTTGTACTTTCTCTCGTCTGAAGTCTGTGCATTCTGGTCTTGTCCATTTTGGGCCTGGTCTTGTCCATTTTGGTCCTGGTCTTGTCCATTTTGGGCCTGGTTATCTTCATCTGGGAAGTGGATACGGGTGTCTGGCTCCTTTAAAGTGTAGTCACTCTCGAATTCGTCAGGGTAAACGATTCTACCATTTGTGGGAACCTTGGTGTCTTTGTTAGCGACGTACACATCACGTCTATCATCATCTGGGAACACAAAGCCGTCGGCTCTCTTGAGATGACCAGCAGCAGCATTATAGTCATCAGAGCCGGAGGGCAAAGCCAAAACGGCGGAGGCAATGAGGAAGATCGTGGCGAATTGCATGTTAAGAAATAGAGAGAGGAGAGAGGGTTGGTGAAGATACTGGAAAAAAAGAGAATAGGGAAGGGTGGATCCGGACCCTTTTATAGATGGGGACCCTTAGTATGTAAGCCTGTACCCCGTTTTTGTGGATGGGTGATTTTGCTTGGCATCTTGGGCTGTGTGGAAGTGTTGGTGGTGGCTAATGCACGGATAAAAGAAACGAGGCTTGGTGTATAGAAAGAAGTGGTGAGGGTTGACGCAGCCGTTGACGCAGCAGCTGTGATAGCCTCGTGATTCAAATACAGTCGCGTGTCGTATATGCAGTCGCACTCTCTTTCATACATTATCGTCACTGCCACATTTCCCTTTTGGGACAAACGTCTAATGGACCAAGGGCTACACAAGACTTGGTGCAAGGGTCTAGTTCCCCACATTCTGTACTACACATGTTCTGTACTACACATATTCTATGCTACACATATTCTATGCTACACATATTCTATGCTACACATATTCTATGCTACACATATTCTATGCTACACATATCCTAGCCCACAGTCAAATGACAATGTGTTTTGTATTTCTCATAGGTGTGAAACTATACCTAGGTGCATAGAACACCATACACAGTTGCAGTTCTAAAGTGGTGGCTGAAAATTGGTAGCTGTGAGTTGGCTGTGAAATCTAGGAATACCAGAAAGGCTTCTAGAACCAAAACTTGGCCGAGCAATGGTTTTCTCGACGTTTGCGGATGTCATTGGACTAGGATCTGCTTGGTGCGTCGGCGAAGCTGATGCATACTGCAAGTGCTACATAAGTGCATGGTGCCAAGGTGCATTGAGAGTGGAATCACTCTATTGTATAAGTACTTTATCTGGTTGATACTTGACTAAATCTTGTCCAATTCCTGTCTCAATCCTTTCCAATTCCTGTCCAATTCCTGCCCCATATCTGTTCTTGCCCTTCCTATCTGCCGCTTGGTCTTTTCTTCCGATTCCATTAAATTTATAAATTTATTTCTTTTTTACTCGCTTGTTCCTTTTTTTTTTGCTCCGCTTCTCGCGCGGATCGTGCATATCGGATATATTTCTGTTGCGTACTTTACGCATAGCCTGCACACAGGGCCTGATAGAAGTGGTCACGCGTCAACCGTCCGCTCTATAATAGGTTAACAATAGAATCCCGGTCACGGTCTCGCTTGCCTCGGACCGACTGTACAAACCAGGGCGCTTACTAATGTTAACTCAAAAATGTAGCTTTAATTTTAGGAATGTTGATTACTAACCAACTCACCTAACTTCCTAACCAACTGCACAGAATATATACTACATGTGGAGATTACGAGCCCTGAACTCGGCCAACATATGGAAGATTTATTTTTAATCAGCCTCACACATCCGGGAAATGACTTCCGATTGAACCCGACAACTCTTCTTGAAATGGGGTCGTGCGCATACCATAACTAGTGTCTGGGTACATTCAGACCAATACATAAAGAACTAAATGGATATATGAGGATCATGATTTGGTACAGAAGGCCATATTGATCCTCAAAATCATTTTCTGGATTGAAAATGTTGGTTGTGTGAATCTATTGGGGATGTTCTTATATGCAGGCATTTACTTGATTCACTTTAATATTGCTCTAGATCTAACTCTTTTCAAACTTGGGATGATTTCAATGCAAATAAAGGTTACACACACTTTGTTAGAATCATCAGTGAATATTTGGAGGTAATTTATTGAGGTTTTAGGACATTTCCGTACGTCTACCTCCAACAATATCAGGATTTTGACCCGAATTCTGCAGTATATAGCTAGAGGTTGACCTCCATAAGATTCTATATCTTTTTCTAGATACTTGGATCTTTAATTAGTATCAATTCTGCATGCAGATGGTGAGTTTGAAGTGTGATTGAGGTGAGTGAAGCGGGGCCGACCGGACATTACCCAAAAGGGTAAATTCTCGGAAATGCATTATCCACTCNGCCGACCGGACATTACCCAAAAGGGTAAATTCTCGGAAATGCATTATCCACTCAATTACCTGCCACATCCGTCATTTTTTTTTTTTTGAGTGAATCAAGATATGTTGGTTATTACCTCGGTGGAGTATGAGAACGAAGTTTAAGGATGCATGGCAGGTGGAAGTGAGAGTTTCTGTTTGATAATCCAGTGCTCATAACCAAAACGGGTAAGACCGGTGGAGGGTTCATAACCAAAGCAATCAAAAATTAATGCAAGGAATAGTTCAAAACAATAGAAATTTAATGCAACCAACAATTCAAAACCAATGGATGCAGAAAACTACCATAACGTCATTTGTATATGCGTGAGACCTGCATATAAGCACTCGGACGTTGGTCATGGTTGAGAGCCCTGGGCATCCGTCCACCTTCCCCACACCATCCTCATACCACACCCCTCCTATTTTTCACATTGTAAGACATTCACAGAATCAGGACATCCATGATACTGAAATTGTATTGTCATGATATGAAGTGAAGGGACTGCATATAATCCATGGCCAAAGGGAAGACATCTGCAAAGATTTTTTCATGTACAATCACTTGATCTATTATGGGCATAGCACTGCTGTTAGTTTTCAGACCTATGTTTATTGATTATGACTTGGTTCTAATCCGCGTTGTCTTCAATTGTTCCGAGAGAACTCCTAATCTTCTAAGCGTGTGCGACCGTCCCTCCTTTTATATCGGAGTGGACGTGCCTCCCTGAAGAAGCGCGACTTAAACGCTGTGCTTAAATCCCGCACGCCCAGACTTTGAGCTCTAGCGCACATGCGTGAAGTACTCACGTGCTAACAACTGCCCCACACAGAGATTGAGGTCATATGCCCAGTTAATCAGCTATCCGGTCTATAAGATCGGCACAATCAGGCCAATCTATTCGTTCGGTGTCACCCGATACGTGACCATTCTAGCCTAGCTTGCTCAATCCGTGACCAATCGGATGGCGTTTCGGAGTTAGTTTGATTTATTGGAGTCTGTTTGTCCGGACCAATTAATCGAAACTGATTCACCGGATCGTGGCCCTTTTAGTTGCCCTCTTCAAGAATTTAGGTAGCTCTGATTATTCTCCTGGACAAATGATCAACGAATACACTCAGGTAACCACTCAGGTAACCACTCAGGTAACCACTCAGGTAACAGACGTGCTAACAATCTAACATGTACCCAACAAATCCAGGCGAATCAGCCAGTAAATATTCACGCGACAGCCTCATAGATTTCCAATCAATTGTGGGTTTGGGAACTTGTTAGACCCACCATTCGTAGTGTACTTCCCATGTGCACTCATGTGAAATCCTGCACTTCAGCCCTCAATTGGATCCACTCCTCGATGTCAGAATAGACTGTAGAAGGTGCATTGTTTCGGCGCCGATGAATCTTCGGCGAATAATCATACTAACCACAGTACTGCACAAGACTGGATAGTTTCATTTTCTTTTTTTTAGACATGGACACGAGCCCTGGCTGTCAGTCGATATAAGGAACGTATTCCTTAGGTCCTGAAGTTGGTCATGGTATGTATTGAACCCAGAGTAGTCAAATGTGCCTCAATCTAAAGTATAGAAGTGGTGTATGCTCAACACTCTACTTCAACTGAAACTCCTTCAACTGAAAATCCTTTTTAGCTGCGACTCCTTCTAAGTGCTGATTAACTTCCATGTAGAGCCTTGTTATTCAGAGTCTCTTGCTGGATTGTTTCTGAGTTCTTGGTAAGGTCGTCTGCTTAATTGTCATTTGTCCTGATGTGTTCCGGCTAAATCAACTTATCCTTTGCCTATTGTATGACCTTGTATTTTTAGTCAACACGCCTTACAATTGAAGGCTGCGAAGGAAGAACCTCCGGATATATAATGGAGACTTTACCCCATTTTATTATTAAATACCTCAATCAGATATTAACTGCCTGAGGTATACCAAGATGCCTCCAAGAACCAGACCCACTAAAAGATCTCGTATTGATTATACCTCAATGAACATTGACAACTCTTCTCCTCCTCCCCCTGAAGTAAACACATCTCCTGAAGTAAACACTTCTCCTGAAGTAAATACTTCTCCTGAAGCAAACACTTCTCCTGAAGCAGGCACCTCTCCTGAAGTGTTTACATATCTTGAAAAGACTATGAGGATAGTGTCCTAAAGTATTAATCATCCACTGGATATTATCCCATGGTTAATCACAGGTTCTCCTGGTACCGCAAATATCGTTGCTGCTTCTTCCATTCTTGAACGCTTGATCGCGGATCTAATTAGCAATGTTCTTATTGTCACACCACATTCAGATTGTTCTGTGTTTTTATTGTTCTCTTTTCTGGTACACCTGCAACTATTTCATCAAGTCCCTTAGCCATACATTCATTCTCACGAGTTCCTCCGAACAAACCAAAGAGTTCTGCAGCGGTCGATGTAGCTATGATTGGCTCCAACTTTGATCGCCAAGAGATAGGTCCTCCCAGCATACATGGCATTGAGATACCCGTTACAAATCCAATAGAGGAAGCAAGTTCCTATATTAAACCAAGGGGAGTAGAAGGGAATCCAAGGGGAATCCAAGGGGAATCCAAGGGAAGATAATCCGTACACCCTAAGTGGAATCTAAGGGAAACCCATGGGGGAATCCAAGGGCAAATTTAAAGGGGAATCCTTGCTCTTATATACACTGGGGGTATGCAATCCGGCACAAACATGAAACACGGGTAATATGCAGGTGTGACCCGGGGATACTCTTCGTTGCGTTTTGCCTCTCAGTATCGTTTTCTATTAATATCCTCTCAAAGTGGTTGGTTAAGAATTACTGCTAGTACTGAGAATCATATGACTACTACGTCTATGAATAATCAAGTCAATTACCTATGGCTAAACGTCAATTACATATGCCTAACCGTCAATACCTAAGGCTAAACGTCAATGACCGCAGGCTTCGAAAGCAGCAAGTGTCCATTTCTACATGTTGTAGTAATCATTCCATCTGCAGATACTCAGCGACACACATCTTACTTCAGAGATCTCCTCCTTCAATTTCGCCTTGATGAGGATTTCGTTTTCGAAGCGGACGAAAGGACAGCCCATTTTGATTGCGAGGGTTTGGCCGACGTCACAGAACACAGGTCTTAAGCACTCGGTAGGGACCTCATCCAATGACTCGGGGTCTTTAAAATCGTCACACTTTTGTCCATTTTTGGCCACTGCGTTCTTGTAAGGGTGTTGACCTATTTTGGCCTCGATCCGCTGGTTCTGGTTCTTGTTTTGGTTTTGGTTTTGGTTTTGGTTTTGGCTCTTTGGTTTATTCTGATTCTTTGGCTTCTCCTGGTTCTTTGTCTTGTCCTGATTCTTGGGCTTGGGAGTATAGTCGTTCTTGAAATCATCGGGGTACACGATTGTGCCGCTCTTTGGCACCTTGGTTCCTTTCTTAGGAACATACACTGAAGGCTCCTCATCATCGTCAGGAAACACAAACGAGCCGTCTGCCCTCTTGACAAGACCAATCACGTTGGAGTCGGTGTTGAATTTGGAGGGCAATGCCAACACAGCAGAAATAATGACGAACAAAGTGGCGAATCGCATTTTGAAAGTAAAAGAGGAAGTTGAAGCCGAAAAAATGAAAATAGAAGGAGCAAAGAAAAGAAAAAGTTGGTGGTGATGGCAAGAAGGGAATTAGTGGGGGATTGGCTTCCTTTTATAGTTTTCTGAGGTGTGTCCGGGGTGCGGTTGCCATTTTGTAGGTTGGTGAAGACCAAGGGTTGGATTGTGCGTTCGCAGCCGCAGGGCCTGCGTTAAGGATTGCAGCCGCACTCACTACTGCACCTTGGGTGTGCGCTCACTACCGCGCTCTCCTTTGCACATTGTAGTACCCGCCGAATGACAACTTCCTACTCCTTCTGACCAACAATGACGCTAATAGGAAAGGGATGAATTCCGGTATATAGGTTCAGAGCTGGGTCCGTGTACAGGTCCACTGTACTGTACACAGGTCCCACTACACTATATACACTCTACTACAGTGTGTACTCTACTACAGCGGGTGATCTACTACAGTGGGTGATCTAATACAGTGGGTGATCTAATACAGTGAGTGATCTGATACAGTGGGTGCTCTACCATGATGGGTGCTCTACCATGATGGGTGCTCTACCATGATGGGTACTCTACCACGATGGGTACTCTACCACAATGGGTCTAATACAGTGAGTACTCTACTACAATGGGTTCAGCTTATTATACTATTCGGGCACATACTGTGTCTTAAATCCTATCTTTTAACTACAATAGAGTGGATTGTCTTGGCTGGACTGCCTGGATTGGACTGCCTGGATTGGACTGCCTGGATTGGACTGCCTGGATTGGACTGCCTGGATTGGACTGCCTGGATTGGACTGCCTGGATTGGACTGCCTGGATTGGACTGCCTGGATTGGACTGCCTGGATTGGACTGCCTGGATTGGACTGCCTGGATTGGACTGCCTGGATTGGACTGCCTGGATTGGACTGCCTGGATTGGACTGCCTGGATTGGACTGCCTGGATTGGACTGCCTGGATTGGACTGCCTGGATTGGACTGCCTGGATTGGACTGCCTGGATTGGACTGCCTGGATTGGACTGCCTGGATTGGACTGCCTGGATTGGACTGCCTGGATTGGACTGCCTGGATTGGACTGCCTGGATTGGACTGCCTGGATTGGACTGCCTGGATTGGACTGCCTGGATTGGACTGCCTGGATTGGACTGCCTGGATTGGACTGCCTGGATTGGACTGCCTGGATTGGACTGCCTGGATTGGACTGCCTGGATTGGACTGCCTGGATTGGACTGCCTGGATTGGACTGCCTGGATTGGACTGCCTGGATTGGACTGCCTGGATTGGACTGCCTGGATTGGACTGCCTGGATTGGACTGCCTGGATTGGACTGCCTGGATTGGACTGCCTGGATTGGACTGCCTGGATTGGACTACCCCACTGAAGATGATGTGACGATGCAGTGACGATGCAGCGACTATGAAATGACTATGGAGTGACTATGTGACTATGGAGTGACTATGTGACTATGGAGTGACTATGTGACTATATGACTATATGACTATGTGACTATATGACTATGTGACTATATGACTATGTGACTATATGACTATGTGACTATGCGACTATGCGACTATGCGACTATGCGACTATGTGAGTTTGAGTGACGATTTGACGATACCCACTTGAGGGTTGACAGAAATGGACAGACTCATAACCAAGAGAGAAGAAAGGAAGAAGTACTGAAGGCGAGAAAGAAATTATTAAAAGGCTTCTAGAATCAGACCTGGAGTTGGCCGAGAAACCGTTTGGAAGCTGGAGACTATAGTTTCTAGGAAAACGGTGATCGGGTGATTTGGCGAGCTCTTGCATTAGGCATGGGTTATGGAGGCATAGGGTCCATATGTGCATGGATACATGACTCCATGAGATATGATGTGAGCACTTTATGTTTGTTGTCTACTATTGTGTTTGTCTTTGTCATTTCTATTGTTCATTGCTATTGTCTTTTGTCTATTCCTGTCTCTTTTTTCTTTGTCTCTATTCTTAGTGTTCGGATCGTTTATTCCGCTTTATTTTTTGCACCTTTTCGCACGATAGTGCGCGCGGTTGCATGATTTTTCCGTTCCTTTTTGATTTTGTTTTTGGTTTGGGACTCGACTAATTGTCCATCGTCTTTTGGTCATGCATGCCGCATGCATGGCCCATGTAAGGTTGGTACACATCGCCTAATGGAAGCGGCCACGCGTGAACCTGCCGTTCTCTAGTGTGTTAACAATAGATTCCCGGTATGCTGCCTCGCTAGCTTCGGAGAGTCTAAACAGACGAGGCCGCTGAGTAATGTTAAGTGAACAATGTTTAAGTGCGAGATGTTGCTTACTAACCTTTTCCTAACCAACTCATCCAAGTCCTAGCCAATTAATCCAAGTCCTACCCAACTCATGCAAGTCCTAACCATCAACCGAGTCATAACCAACTGGACAGAAAACTCACAACAGATGGACACTTCCATAGACTGCATGTTAAATGGATAAATTGAGAGCCCCGATCTCGGCTTATGTTGTCGGGATCAACGTGGTTGCGGTACAGGGGAAAGCTTGGCAGGGCCCACGTGATATCGGATCAGAAAGACCTGGTCGTGCACAAGCCATTTCTGATATCAATACTACTGCACACTAACAACAGACTGAATGACTGAATCAATGAATTACTAGGTGATGGGATGTTCAATGCATCAATGCCCCCTAACTGAACACTTAAATTGAGTGTGGATAAGCTAAAAATGGGAGCTTATAATGGATGATCTTGTTAAGTTTGATCAATGTGGGTCCAGAATCGTCACGCTTTCACGTGACGGTTTTTTGCTACTGCATGGATGACAATTCCGAGTCTAGAATCTTGGGTCTTTTAGTGCCCTGAATTGTCATGATTTTGGGGTCTGGTGTGATATTGGGATTCTACCTCCGACAATATCTACTTCTAGATCCTCTATTCATCCGAATATACTTGGAACCTGTTCAGACCACTCCAAAATGTGACTGCTCGTCTGCAAATACTGGTGTGAAAAGTTTTAATTGATTTTGAGTGGAGAGTTAGGGCTGAAATGGATGGTGGTTTTGCGGGGCCGACCGGACATTACAAGAATAGGCAATTTTCCGGGCCTGCCACATCAACTCTAACTCCACCTACTACCTTTCACAGGTGTGTGGAATAGTTCCGACATAGACCAGTGATTAGTAGGTCATCTTTCGAAGTTACGGAACCGAAGTGAGGTGTGGAGGTGTTACCTTTGAAGTTCTATGCAATTGGACAGTGCTTCTAACCAAACCGGGGAAGTATGGGCGGGGCTCATAACCAAAAGCAATAGATGTCCGGGATGACATTCATAACCAATGCATTGGAAGTTTGATAATGGATCATAACCGAAGCAAGGAAGTGGTTATAGAGTGTAATACCACAGTTTCACTTCAGGAATATGTGTGATGTACTGCAGACAAGCTCAAGACATACTAGTGACTATACCACTATGACCTTTTACTGGTGAGTATATCACTGACGTCACTATACTTCTATGATGAACTACTGAGTATACTACTGGACTGACTACTGACTACCTACTGACTACTACTGACTACTACGGACTACTACTGACTACTACTGACTACTACTGACTACTACTGACTACTACTGGCTACTACTGGCTACTACCTGTTCTTGACTGCTACTATTTACACTACTGGTGACTATTGACTGACTCGTCTACTTTAGTGAAGACTGACCACTACTGAATACCGGACTGACTGACTACTGCTATTAATGATACTGAGTATGCTACTAGTCTGGATATGACATACTTCTACTGACTACACTAGTGACCACTATTAGTGATTCTGACTACACTACTATGACATTCTACTACTGACTGACTACTATGAATGATACTACTGTTGACTATGGTACGTATAACTATGCTATGGACATACTAGTGACATTCTACTATGACTATCACTGGTTAGTATACTACTACTATCTACTGACTACAATAAGTATACTACAAACTACTGGCTATACTACTGGACTGGCTATACTACTGGACTGGCTATACTACTGGACTGACATACTACTGGACTGATATACTACCATAACGCTTTACTGGTGAGTATACTACTGACTACACTAACTTGTGATTGGTACTAACTATTGACTTCAATAAGTATGGTACTGACTACTGACTATACTGACTCCACTAATAGGAAGAAACTTCGAGTTCGTTTTCCACTATGACTACGTTTATAGTTACTACGTTCTAGTGATGACGTTCTATTGACGACGTTCTATTGACGACGTTCTAGTGACTAGATTCCAGTGACTACACTCTAGTGACACTACAGTGACCACTGGCCGACCATGTCTATATTAGTGACTACTACCATGACTATGCTGATAGTACACCTACGTATGGTACTGACTCGACTGAACTAGTAGTACTGACTACACCAGGAACCACGAGTACTGATACTGACACTTTAAAGATTAGGGTGATACTGACAAAACTGATGGAGTGCTATTTACACTAACTATTTACTATGTACATCTAGTACTGGGCAGGCAATGAGATCAAGTGTGCTGCGGACTTCCCACCAGTTATTCGGTGTTTCAATCAAGTGACCATACTGACTATGATCAGAGATATTACTGACCATGACTGACCATGACTGACTTTGACCTAGCAAGTATAGTCAATCTAGTCAGTTAGTCTAATTACCATGACTGATTATAGTCCACGAAGTCTAATGACCACGACTAACCTAGTCTGGTTAGTCTAATGACTAGGACTGATTGACTGACTGACTGACTGACTATGACTGACGGATGACCACTGGGACCTCACAAGTAGAGCCAGTCGGTCAGTCTAATGACCATGACTAGTCTACTAGTGAATGGTTAGTCCAGTGACTGTGGTGTTATAGCCAGAACTGCCAAGGACTGCACTTTTCAGGTTCTATGTCACCGAACTTTGATAAGTGAATAGGAGACGAGTACTGGACGTTGGTAGTGGTCTCAGTATCGTAGAATAGCCTTGAATGCACCGCAGCACTAGAAACCGGCCAGTCTTCACCCAACAATAGACTCAATGGGATCAATAGATTCAATGGGATCAATAGACTGAATAAAGTCACTAGACTCCACCGACTCCACCAACTCCACCAATAGACTCTGGTGAACCTTCTGGAGAAGTACTGCTGGTGTAATGTTGGAGTAGTATGTACTTCCTAACTGGAAGTTCCTGACTGGATTTCCTGACTGGTTTGATTGGAAGTTCTAGCCCTGTACCGTTAACCTTTGTTTTTTTTTTGTAGAGCACTCTTAACAAAGGTTAACAAAGGCCTATGACTCGTCCTCCTTCTTAAGGGCACTCTTCTTTGCCTTCTCCAACTCGTCCAAGAGTTGCCGGATATACGTGGATGCCAACTCAACGGTAGTGGCCTTGGAGGGAATGGATACCTTTTCCCTGATCTCCCTTGGGATCAAGCTGGAGAGTTCATGGACAGCCTGGTTCATTCTATTCCTCCGGCCTTGTTCTGCCAACTTATGTGAAGTCTTCTTGACTGCAGGTCGGTCCCGGCGGCCGTACTCGTCGCTCTGTGCTTCTAGAACAGGCAGTGTTTCCGACAGAGACGTGTAACGCTTGAAATCGCCCTTGAAATCAGCCTTGAAGTCCAGGTCTTTGAATTCGCCCAGGTCTTCCTCTCTATAGTCTCTGGGCTCCACATAACCTTCTTTGAACGAGTCGAATGCAGGGTTTTGTTGTTCTGCAAGACGGTTCATGGTGAAACTCATAAGCCCCGGCCCAAAATTTCCCCCTCCATTACCACCACTAATATTTGAAGTATTGTTAATATTGGAATTAATCACCATTTTCTTCCCCTGAGGCGGAAGCATGGGCGTAGTCTCTCCACTGGTCACATTGGGCGTCTCATGTGACAGAGCAGGAAGAGGCTCGAAGTGCTGGGGCACTTTTCGAAGCAGTGGAGACCGTTTAGGCTTGGAGGTATTGGTAGCCTGCATATTGGGCGTCGAGAGTGGGGTTCTTCTTTTGGCTGGTGTTCCTCCATTATAATCCCCATTAAACGTCGACAGAGACCGGCGTCTTTCGGTCAGAGATACGTGGAAATTCTGAACTTGGTTGCCTTGTTGGGCTTTGAGTGCCGGACTGGTAAGTGGTTCGAACTCATGGAGATTACTGGCGTACATTTGGCCAGAATATGAGTTGTGCACGTCCAAAGGGGTCACTGCAGGAGAGACCAATGGAGTGGTTTTTTGTCGAGACCGTTGTTTTTGCTTCTGCAAAAGGTGTTCCTGATTATACGACTTCTGATCCTGGCTGGGGAGAATGGGTGACTGGAACATGGTCGTATGCAGGTGGAGTCCCTGAATTCCCAGAAGATTTTGGTTTTGGTTCTGGTTCTGGCTCTGGACTTGGTTCTGGACCTGTGATGAACGGTTGGGTCCAAGACTAGGAGTATTCTGGGGAAACTCCGTTGGAGGAAAAGCATGCGACCCGTCTCGTAAGCCCTGGGGGTTGATGAAGTCGATGTTGTCCATGTAAGTCATATCGTGGAGGTACAAGTGCTTGTCCAAGTCCTTGATGTCGTGCATGTCCTCCATCTTTATGTAGTTCATTTTTCCCTTGGTGTTTTCGGGAGCTCGGTACACGTTGGGCTCGAACAGCTGTAGGTAGAAGTCGTAGGCCTTTTCGTCGCTTTGCTCCTGGTACGACCCGTCGTCTGTATGCAGCTTTACTCCGGTAATCGAGTTCATTTGGGAAGGAGTATGTGGAATGTTCAAGGAATATGGAGTATCTGAATATCCGAGGAATACGGAGTATCTGAATGTCCAAGGAATTAGGAATTAGGTCAGATCGAGTGGGTCGTCAATATCAGTTTCGGGGGAGGAATGACTGACTCAAAGACGAATATTAGAAACTCCTGTATAGGAAGAGTATCAGACTGATGGTGGACTGATATTAGAAGACTGTATCAGACAATATGAATATAGTAGTTCAAAGTCAGGTAATTAACACAGAGCTGGAATGGACGTATCAACTGAGGGTAGCAAGTGTATCTGAGCAATAACTGTATCTGACTATCGAGTTGGAATAGCCACTGGGATTTGTATCACTTGGCCAAGGGTAGCACCGGTTCACACAATACCAATATGTAAGTACTATACTAATAAAGTAGTATACCAGACAAATATCAAAGCTAGTCTTGGAGTAAACCACAAGAATGTCAAGGCAGTAAGGACTGGACTGATCAAGGAATTAGTAACTGGACTGCAGTTAATATCAGTAAGGAGTAGACCAGACTAATATCAGGAGGTATTCGGACCAATACCAAAGAATATACCAGACAGGATAAGACTAGAAGAACTAAACAAGGGTTTAGTAAGGATGGGCTAAGACCAGGTAGTCTTTAGGAAAGTACTAATATCAGGTGTACTAAGGACTAGACTGAAATATCAGGTAGTCTCTTAAGACAGTACTATATGATGTAGTAACTGTAAGGACTAGTAGTGACAGGAAGGACTAGTACTGGACTTTCTGGACAGACGGGGCTGGAAGACTGGACTGGAAGACTAGAATGTCTAATCTCAAGTACTAGACTGTACTTATACCAAGTAATCAGTAAGACTATACTCTCTGAAGTAGTATCAACAGACTAATATCACGTGTATCAGTAATGACTGAAAAAAATTGATATCAGGTAGTACTAGTAAGGACTGGACTGATATTAAGATACTCTGAGGACTGGATTTATCTCTAGCAGTATCAGTTAGGAGCAGATCAGAATAATCTGGAGTAGTATCAGTAGGGACTGTACTGTCAAGGAATCAGTAAGTATTAGTACAGACTGAATGAGCTAGTAGTACTCTTAAGGTCAGTACGGACTGACTGACTAAACTGTCGGAGTTTTTGTTGGGATCTGCTGGAGTCTCGGTTGGAGTCTCTGGAGTCTCGGTTGGGCCTGAACTAATATCACGTAGTATTAGTAGCGACTTGTAAGGAAGGACTGGCTGGACTGTTTGGACTCTCCGTACTGGCTGTACTGACTGCACTGGTTGCACTGACTGCACTGGTTGTACTGACTGCACTGGCTGGAGTCTTGCCCTGGGCTTCTGCGATTAAGGCTTCTTTCTCGGAGAGTACAGCTTTTATATGCACCACAGGGATCCAGAAAAAAGGCTGAAAATGAAAGGGAAAGTCTTGAAGGAGTAGGAAAATGGAGTGGGGGATTCGTGGCGGAGGGAGATCCGGGGGAGAGAGCCGGCTTTCCTAAAACGGCAGGATCGGGGGCAACAGATGTACAGATGTGACAACGAGAGTGTTTCGTGCGCTTCCAAATCAATGATTCCTGGCAAGTCGTGCTCTGGCGCTGATGCGTTCCGGGTCTTGTTGATGAAGTAGTTGGATGGGGTGTGGGAAATAAACCAGGAGTTTGGGTCTGGACTGCACATAAACCCCGCACCTCCATTCATTCTTTCCAATCTCTCATTCTCATCTCCTCCTCATTCCCCAATATTCTATCTTCATTTTTTTCCATTTTAGCGATCTGATGCTTTTGTCTGCAGGACTTCCCAATTAGGAAATCTATTCAATCCTCTTTCCTATTCAATGAGAAGTCGCTGGTTTCTGTTTCTCCTGCTTCTGTCTGTTTCACTCTAGACCCTGCGTTCAACGGCGCGCGCAGTAAGTATACGCGGCTCAATTTGACCGTTTCAGGACTGTTTCGGACTTGTTTCACGTGTTTCACGTGTGTTTCAATCCTGTTCCTGTCTTGTTTTAGGTACCTCAGGTTTTCCCAATCTTTAAACTTCAACGTTTCAATCATCAACCTAGTCCATAGGTTCAGATCTTCTGCACTGAAACGGTGGGGTACGGGTTTGCTGCACTTAATAAATTGGCCCACGTGGCCCCCCATGCACTCCCATTGTTCTGCTCAGAATCCATCTCCTCCTCCGAAACAATCCTCCAGAACCTTCTCTCGTATCTTATCTATTAATAGATCCATTTAGTTCTTGTTGTCCATTTGTTCTTTGGTAGGCACATTTCTTCTTCTGGGTTTCTCCTGGTAATCTCCAAGGTTATGAGCACGGGTCGCATGTGACTAGCACCTGGATAAAGTAGAAATGTACCAGGTAGAGCTCTCTTTCAGATTAGGTAATCTGAAATGTCACCATAGAATCATTGAGTAGTCTAGATAAGGTTCTAGCACATAGGATCCAGCAAGCTTAATAGGAATAAGGTAGTAAGGATGTAGTTCCAGTTGGAGCTTTAATAGAGCCCCAGAGGTCAGAGCTCCAGTTAAAGTTTAGAAAATTGAAGTCTCAGAAGTCAACATCCCAGTGGGAAGACACTTTCCTTAGGATTTCAGTGGGAACACTCCCAGTTGGGATTTCTCCACTTTCAAACCCACCATTGAGAGGCCCTTGGCAAATAACGTTCCAAAAGCTCAAGTTCAAGAAGCACTTGATGCCTCGATCACTAGTGGTTGCAACCACTTGCAAAGATTATTATCACACCGGGCCAAGACATTTCGTTCACTCCTTTTTCATGCTTGAGGTAATTGGTGTTCAAGAAGATCTTCTCGTAGAGTGCAGCATCAAAGGGTTCCTTGCTTTGAGTGTCTTAGTCTAGAATCAGTCTCAGCTAAGTCAACACCACTCCAAAGGCCGTAGCTAAGGGGCTTAGACTAAGAATAGCCTCAGACAAGAAATGCGCTCAGACAACTGAAGTGAGCTCAGACAACTGAAGTGGGCTCAGACAAAGATTGGGCTGAGATAAGGAATTGGCTGAGAAGAGGAATTGGCTGAGACGAAGCTGAAGTATTCACTGGAATTGTCTCCGAAAACAAAGAGATAAACGACGCTGAGATCTCGATTTAGGGTTCAGGTCGTAGCCGACATTGAAAAAGTCATTCCCGACATTCCCCGCCGAAGTGAATGTGGAAGAAGGTAAAGTTTTCCAAGGATTGAATATCATTCACTTCCATTAAAGGCCAAAAAGATAGCCTTGAAGATTAAGCCCAAGATTCCTGCAGGCCAGATATTCCAAAGAGCTTGTGTCAAAAGCAACAGGTATTCCCATAAGGATGTTGAGACTCTCCAAACTTATGTCCAAAGAACCACAAGAAAAGGCAAGGGTTCCATTCGTTGGAATTTTCGAATATTATAGGATGTAATATTCTAGAACGAGAAGTGATCTTCTGATGAGTTATAGTACCCTGATATGAAACAGAATTCTGATGGGTTCTGGTATCATGGGTTTCATGAGAAATAATCAACCCCGGAGGGAAACCATGGTGAGATTTAAAGTGGATACCTCATCCTTCTTAGAAACTAAACCTGAAGCGCTCATTAGTATATGAAAACACTGCCCCTGGAGTGTTTACTCCTGAAGGATAGTCATAGGAAGTACTCCTGTCCATATTAGTATCAATGGTATGAGTAGTAGTTTTGGTGGGTCTGGTTCTGTGAGGCTTCTTGGTATACCTCAGTCACTGATTATTGAGCAGCTCTTCAAAAATAGATATGGCAAATGTATGTGGGGAATTGTTCTTCATCTCTCCTTCGTTACTGCCATAACTCTGGTACTGATAAATGTTTCATGTCGACCCTGTAAACCTCAGTAACCACGCTAGCATATTTAGCCCAATGTTTTCATCATAGACACGTCCAACATATAGGAGGTAGCAAGATATGAATTGTTGATGAGCAGGAGAGTTCAACACTGTAAACTGGTCCAACAAACACGATCATTAATAGGCGTCAATCAGATCACTATCAGTATCTAATGAGTACTGTTAGATCCAAGATGGAAGAGTACTACTCATATAGGAATGAGCTCATGTTTCCAGTCAATCAGTTAACAAAATCGAAAACGTTACACTCTGCGATGACATCGCCCTTCGTGTTGAACTTGATGATAGCAGCTAAAGGACCGAACGTTTCTACATGCACGACCTTGATGTTCAAAACTAACGGAGCATAGAAAATCTTTCCAAGGTCCGGAAGTGGGTCTCCTTCGACCACCATCTCGGTTCTTTTGGACTGGATCCGACACATGTTCCTCAACCTTGTCAATGGCTTTAGTTTTGATCAAATAACATCCGTGGGGAACGTTCTTCTCGAAGCAATTGCGAATATTGAACTGCTTGATCATTTCTCTAAATAGGTCAATCGAGTAGGCAGACTTCACCCAATACATATGTCCACTTAAGCTGAGCTTGCTGGTTCTGTAACCAATCGAAACGTGTTTTTCGGTCGAATCCTCCGAGTCGGTTCACCGGTTATACCCCCTTTCATTGCTCTGCTGCAGAATATTTTGACATGGCCGATTCGTCTTCTCGAATACCTCTGCTTGAGGAATCATCAACGAATATAGTAACCATTAGGTACAAATGTACAAAGGAGTCTAACAAGTACCTTGAATGAATCAACAGTTGTCCCCGCTGTCAGTATGTAGACGTATCATCCATTGTGGAAATTGTGAGCATGAATAAAGGACTCTTAATACAGGAACCCCTAAAAAGATACTTGAGGTTCGACTGATGGAGGGGGGAACCGTCGCCTTTTATACACTGGGATATGCGATCCTGCAGCAACGTGAAACGCATGTACGCATGAACATGTAGGTTTGAAACATGTAGGTAGGGCATGTGATGGGACACAAAAAGCAAAATTTGAAACAAGTGCAACAGGTGAAACATGTAGGTGGTATACAGGTGATATGCATGCATTGCACGGGATTCCTCAATCCCAGTGTCCTACGTACAACTTGTTTCGTATGCCGCTGCTCGCTGTTCCTGCACAGTGCCTGCACAGTGCGTGGCTGCAAATAAATAGGGCGGGGTGAGATATGGGGAATCGTCTATAAAAGGCGCGCCCCTCCCACTAAATATCTTCCCTATTCATTTTTCCTACTTACTCTTTTTGGGGCCTTTTTTTCTGTTTATATACACTCTTCTCTGGTGTCTTCCTTTAACAAGAATTGGAGGCCTAAATATGATGTGCTTATGTGCTAATCTCTGAAACACATCATGGTAGCCATGGCTGACTCCAGATGATGCTTTCACAGGCAATGTTTTATTTACAGGCAATGTTTTATTTACAGGCAATGTTTTTTTCACAAGCAAGGTTCTTTCACAGGCAAATTTTATTCACAGGCGAGTTTTCTTCACAGGCAAGGTTTGATCCAAACTGGAGATTTCCATAGTGTCTTCACTTCTATAATTCGAACCAAACGTTCTTTTTTTTGCTTTCTTTTTTTTTTTGGGATCGTCACTTCAAAACCGCCGTTTCCAAGAAGCAAGATCTTGAGAACCAAGAGGTTCCTTTAGCACTGGTGCCTGCAAGAAGCATAAGACATGAGTAGCCACCCAGGCCAGATACTAAGATGAAGAACTCTATGGCGAACATAAAGCATTCATCCGTGAGTGAGGACAAGTGCAGGGTAACTGGATCCAATTTTAAGGTAATGGCTGCTCCTCTCAATGTCACACGCCACAAGTCTTCTGGATTTAAAGTAATGGCATCAAACCTCCTGCTGGTCATATTCAATGCGGAGATTTGGTCTTGATTCTCATTTTTCCCCTCGTTTCTTCAGGTATTCTTTTTTTTTTTGGATACTGATGTACTGGTTCGATGAGCTAGAGAACTGCCTTTTAATAGGATCATTTGAAGCCACCTAGGGGACCCAGAACAAACAAATTAAAAGAATGGAAGTCTTACGCTAAACATCGCAATTTACTACCCAAATTCTGATCCCATTACACCCTTCAGCTCATTTCTCTGGACATTTTTTGTCATGAAGCAAACATCACAGTCCCCATCATACTGACGCAAGAAGTTGCCAAACTCCCTGATTGATTTTTCCCCATAGTATTGGAACTTTCATTCCGGATCATCCAAAGAATTTCCATGCTCCTCAAACCTTGAGTTTTGTCTTCTTCTCTCATGTTTCTGTTTAGGTTTCACAGTGTGCTTTAATTTCTCCCCAGGTTTCAACAAAATCCTAATTACCTCCCCAGGCTTCCTCTCAGGTTACTTCTGATCCTTGAAATTCTTTGCCTGATTAAGTGCCTTCCTCAGATTCGCTTCTTTGCCAGATCTGAGTGACAGCCCATGCTGCACTATTTCCAGGTTCTTCTTATAAGGTAAGAGAAACACCTCCACCCTGAAACATCTCGACTTGTCAGTGTACCTGCTAACAAGCCGAATGTGGTATGAAATGCCATGAATAGTGGCGCATGCATAAAAGTCGCCATTATTAAGCCTCAGGTTCGGATCGAAATGCAACCGGGTCTTGGCGAGATTAGCGCCATAGCTGAATATATTTTTATAAAGGCCCAAATACCCTTGTTCTTCATTCCGGGCAAATGAACCCTCCAACGAAAACTTGGCTGGGGTAACCGTCTGTTTTCCCACCGTCAAGATATATACAGTGTCGCCGGTTTTAGTTCTGGTCCACTGACTGGAAAAAGTTCCATGATACCATTGTGCTTTACATAGAAGGCCAAGGGCAACTGGGCCAAAGCGATTGATGCAAGAGACAAGATTATCAAAGATGTGACCTTCATTACAGTTGGTACTATTACGAAGGAACTATCTTTTAGATCTAGGGGAAATTAACCACTCCAAGATCTTTCCGTGGTCCATACAACCTCATGCACACCGCCCTAGTCGGCAACTATAGCCTCGACATGCCACCTGCCAGGGAAAAAAGCTTCAGTGAAAACATCATCATCTACATGGCCATTTATGTTTCTGGCAATATAGACCTGGAGTATTTCTGGCTAAAAAGTCACGTCTATGCACCTGGTCTTTATCCATTATTCAGTCACATGTTCTACTAACCTATCAAGCTTCGATATGGACTCTGATCCACCTATTCTTGTTATCTTTTCAAGATCTCTATATCTTCGTTTCATCTGGAATAATTGTCTACATCTACAGTTACAGATAGTATAGGTGAGTGCCATGGTTTCAACATCCCAACAGATCTTACTGATTCATTTATGTGAATGAAGAGCAGATGAGGGTATATTCATTGTCAGAATACTCTACTAATACTAGGTAGCAGATGTACTAGATATGTGACAGCAGTGGATGAATTACTCGCTGCAGATCTTGATAACTAGATACCTATACTAAATGTATTGGTTACAAAAAAAAAAGCTGCTATCATCATTGATTTGTGGTTATACATCATGGCGTCATATTTCTGGGGTTCAGTCTGAACAACTCTCCGTGGACTGGCTATCATTAGTATCACCTTTGATATTGGATACAAGCCAACCAGTGAAACGAATTTAAAACCCTTTAAATGGCTGTCCAGAGGTAATAGATTGAAGTCACGTGAAACATTACTTCTTACTAAGTGCTTTCCAAATTGATACCACATCAATCTTCGCCATTTATTTACTTGGCATTGTGACGGCAGTACCGGTTTGTTTGTCGTATGGCAAGAGATAGATTTCCACCTGGAAACACGACCGGTTTGCATTCACATAACTGATGACGCGGGCAGTGTTAAATGGATTCTGGCAAGAATAGAAACCGTGGTTTAGCACCTTCCTTTGACTATCCAAGCGGATTTTGGTCATGGGGATATGAGGACCAAAGGCAAGCGTGTCTGCATAGAAGCCGACATAGTTCTTAGGGCTGGTATGCTTGACTATCACGTAGCCATCTTGGGCGAAGAACTCCACAGGCTTGGCCGCTGTGTCTCCATGAGTCAACATACTATGTTCCAACTTCAAGTTTTCAAACGTTTGTCTGGATAGAGGCACCAAGGTATCGTTGATCTTGGCAAAGAAGACCAATGCGTTGACGAAATGTGCCCACGCAAGAGCGACAAAAAAAGCAAGGATCGAGTGAGTTTTCATAGTCTTAGAGGAAGAAAAAAGTGTCAAGAAATATGACTTTCTTTATAGAATTCCGCGAATGGTGAGGTGTTCAACTGGAGTCACGCAAAATCCAAAACAGTTTGATCATGCCTTGATCCATGCACACTTCCTGCACAGTCCCGATTGTCATCAAGATTATAAGACACTTTCAGATATTGTTCCGAAATTGTTCCAAAATTTTCAGAAAGTATCCAGAAATTATGCAGAAACAATCCAGAAATAATTCAGGATATTATTGCATTTCGGAGAATCATTCCATCATTATGGTCAGCAAAATTCAAATAATGAGTCATGGCGATCGATCACTGATTACACATGCCGAATAGAAGGATATTCAGTCGTTCGCATGAGCAAGTTTCACCCCGAAGCTTCATCCGTCTATTGACAAATTTGACCGAGGTTGAATGAACAATCGAATGGCCTCAAATCACATGATTTCACCACATCAACAATGTCGAATCCGGCCCCAAATGAGAGTGTCACTTCCCATCATATGCACTCAAAAGTGTACCAGGTCTCACTCCTTTTTTGATTGATTAAAGCTCCGGGTCCCAACCAAAAACTCCCCAATTTATGTCCCAACAAGTTTCAGTCGTTACTAGACTCAAGGAAGTTTCCAGAACGAAGCAAATGTCCATGATTAAACCCCTCAGAAAAGTATTCAGATTGAGATAATTCTTAACTCAGATAATCTAGAGGAATTCCAGACCCAGACATCCTATTCCCAGGGAAGCTAGATCCAGGGAAGCTAGATGAAAGAATTCTAGACATGCTCATCCATAGTCAAGGCAGATCCGGTCACTTTGGTGTCAGTGATACACATTAGCCTGACTAATAGTTGCGTTAGTATAATTGGTGGATAAATGATAGGGGGAGGGAACCTCTTTTTATTCTTTTTTTTTTTGACCAAACACAAAAGGAACTGAAGTATACCTAGTTGGGAATGTTTCAGGTTCAACGTCCTCGAATTCTTCAATTCATCTCCCATGTCAGATGAAATAGTTTTATGCTGGACTTCCTGCATACACCCTAGGGTACGGGGTGCACATGTGACGCACTATGATCTCAGCATACCAACATAGTCTTCTAGCGTCTTCTCCATGAACAACCCACTAACCATCTTCGAGCGGGCCAAAGCTCCCCATAAGCGCAAGAAGCCGTTCGTGCATAAACAGAAACCTAAAAAGGAAAAACTCATTACAGTCCACACCCTGCATGAGAAGCCCGCCAACCTAGACTTTGATCATCTAGACAAGCTTCTAGGGTCACCAGATCACCTCCAGAAAGACCCTCTAAAGTCAGAAAAGGAAAAGGAAGGGGAAAATGAACAGAAAGATCAAAAAAATGGGCTGATACACCAAAAACAAGATCAGGAAGACCAAACAAATGATCAGAAACACCAAACAAATGGGCAAAAACGCCAAAAAATTGTTCAGAAACACCAAACAAATCAGATAGACCAGAACCAAAATCAAAAAGAGAAAAACTCCGACTCTAATGCCAATTCTGATCCCAATTTGGTTCCAAAGAATCAAGAAATTCCCCTGGTGTCTCTGTTGCCTGGACTTCTTGTAGCCGGAAACATCGACCAGATCCCAAGTGGTACCCTTCAGAAGTACAAGAGTCATTCGTTCCCCATCCCCAAATCCAAAGCTATCCTCAAGGAAAAAGCCCTCCGGTATATTGATGTGATCCCCAAGCTTCTTTCTGGAGAAGAGGAGCTCTCCATTTTCTATACGTTGGCCCATGCCCAGAAAAAGAACCTGGCCAACTCCACCATGACCCTGCAAGAACGGTGGGATCTTCCCTGGAGACAGTTTGTTGGGGGCTTCTATGGCTTAAAACGGCAATCGTTCGTTTCAGCCTTGATCCATGCCCGGTACGGCCAACTCATCAAAAAGTCTCGCAACAAAACTATTCTTTTCTGGCTGTCCGATATGTTCTGCACGTATGTATTAGCCAATGAGATCCTCTTGAGAATAGCCATGCAAGATATGAACCTATCCAAACTCGAGGCCGAGGTTAAGCTCCAGGAAACTGCAGATTTCGGCTGTCACCTTGCGGACCTGATTGAGTTGAAGGATGATTTAGAGTTTGACGAGTTTGAGCTTTTGGCTGGTCCCGATCATGAGACTTCCTAGTGCTGGTCACGTTCCTTGCTGATCACGTTCCTTTGGCTCAATAGAGGAAATAGCTACTCGCTATAACCTCAAGACTAACAGTCCCATTCTCATAATCCAGACCCTTTTCCATGATTCACATTCCAAGGTCACACCCCAAAGTCACACTTCCATAGTTGACAATTACACCGTCTTTATCCAGAACTCCATTCATCCTTGTTAGAAATCTCCGGTCTTCTCCAGAACTTCATTCATCCTGATTTTCTTCGATCTTCTCCAGAACTCCATCCTTTATCCAAAACTTTGTTATGTTTATGCCTTGTTCATACTATGCTCGTTGATGGTTCCTCAAGAGGAACCGGAACAGCTGATATAACCTTGAAAGAAATGTGGCAGGGAAAAATTCTCCATCAGAACAATGGTAAGGAATGTTTTAGACTATTGACATGGCGTTTACAATGATATTGTTACGATCGGACAGAGTGGGGTTCATGATACCTCTATATGCAGGACCTACCTATTGTGGATCTAACAAACTCCATGTATTTCATTTCATCAGACCGATTGATGGTAAGGCTAGTACCTTCAGTTGAGGTATCTATCCAGATATAACCATTTTTTCGAATCCTATAGGGTTATACCGATTTTGGGGTGTACGGGTTCTTGGGGGTACGGGTTTTCTTGGGGTACGGGTTTTCTTGGGGGTACCGGTTTATCTGACTCTGAACTCACTCTGACTCTGAGTCCCACTCTGACCTAGAGATTCAAATGTTTTGACTCCGACTCTGACTTTGTCTCTGACTTTGACTGTGGTGCTTTGTGTTGGGCGTTGCCAACTCTAACATAATCAAGAATGGTTATGTCATTATTCTCCAATGACTCCAAGAGCTTTGGAACCTAGTACTCATTGTTAATTTATAGGCTCTTAGCTGTCCTAATAATCTGTACCGTAAATCCGCCTTGTGGTCACTAGTGATACCGTTCTTGGTTGAGCGGGATCACCTCTATATATACTTGAAATTCCTTGGACTCGTTGTTCCTGTATCGGACTTTTTAATCCCTTGTCTCAAGTCAAACCTGACCACTCCTGACTCTAAGACTCAGTAATAATAGTAGTCTGCACTCATACGTTCTTCGAAACCTGAAGAGGTTTGTCATATTCCTCTGTACTGCATGTACTTTTTACCTGCATGTAAGTCATTGCCGGCATCCACGCATCAGCACATCTCACATGATCAACATTGAGTGGGTGTCCGGAGCGCACGTGACCTGCTATGCTTCGCTCTCCACTCATCTTCACTCCACGGTCCATGCACCGAAGCTCCTGCTTCCCAACACCCGTTCAACTTGCTTTCTCTCGCATCGTCCGCCCGAAAGGCGCTCTTTCCCAAAATGTCCCGCTCCATGTCTGACAAAGTCAACATCTGTGGACTCCAGGCCAACGCCATCATCGGCCTAGATCACTGGAAGAAACCCGTAGCCCACCCCGTGTCCATTGATGTGGACTTCCACACCGACTTTTCAAAGGCCTCCCAGACGGACAACTTGCACTATTCGTTGAACTATGCCGTGATTTCCGACAAGATCCACTCTGGAATCGGCAAACGGAGCCAGTTCAACTTTGCCTCGCTTGGAGGTTTGGCCAACTATGTGTTTGGGCTTTTGGGCCCCGAATCGACTTCCTGTGAAAAGATTCTGGTCAGGGCCTCTGCCCCCAAAGTAGATATCCGTGCTCCTGTGCTGTTTGAGACTTGCACTGGTGTCAATGGAGTATACAAGATCCATGGGCTTCGGGCCCTTACCCTCATTGGAGTGTTCACCTTTGAACGCTTGAATAAGCAGTATGTTTCTCTTGATATCGAGCTTTCCGTGCCCAAACCTGCACTCAACGTCAGTGAAGTGTCCCATTCCGTGCAAGAGTATTTGGAGAGTGCCAATTTCAAGACCGTGGAGGCTCTCGTGCAAAAAACCTCGCAATGGATCCTCCAGTCGTTCCCCATGGACTCGGTTTCTGTGCGTGTGACTAAGCCAAATGCCATCGTGTACACCGAGGGTGTTGGGGTGCTGTGTTTTTATACCCCATCTGACTTTGAGGGTGTTCCAAAACTCACCAAACCCAAGGAAAAGGGCCTGGAAACTGCTGATTTCGACTTGCCTGTGCTGGAAACTGGAGCCCAAAACGTATCACATGATGTTTATGTTGCATTCGGCTCGAATGTGGGCGACCAGGTGGGTAATATTGCCCAGGCACTCGACTTTTTGGACCAACACCCCCAAATTTCCGTCGTGTCCACCTCTACCTTGTACATTTCCAAGCCCATGTACCACCTTAACCAAGCAGACTTCTATAACGGTGTTGCTCACATGAAGGTGTCCGGCTTGACTCCACATGAGCTTTTGAATGTGCTTAAGGACATTGAGTACCAGAAAATGACCAGGGTCAAGGACTTTGCCAATGGACCCCGTTCCATTGACTTGGATATCATTCTCTTTGATGACTCTGCTGTCACGTCCCCAGATTTGGTGGTCCCCCATATGGCGATGTTGGACCGAACTTTCGTCCTTCAACCTCTCTGTGAGCTTATAGCACCGGACTTCACCCATCCGGTCACGGCCGAGCCCATCCATAACCACCTCTGCAAATTGTTGAAAGCGGAAACTGACCCGGATATTCAGGAAAGCTCTGCCTTGGTGCTGTACATCCCGGGCCTGCAGGGAAGGTCACTCAAAATCCATCATAACGGCTCTTCTCCGACGCACTTGATGGGCATTTTCAATGCCACGCCGGACCTGTTTAGTGATGGAGGTAAAAACTTCACCTTGTCCAAGACGGAAATTTTGCATGAGATGTGCCGCATGAAGGCCCAGGGCGCCACCATCATCGATATAGGCGGGGTTTCCACTCGCCCGGGCAGCCTGGAGCCTTCAGAAGATGAGGAAATCGCCAGGGTCGTACCGGTCGTTCAAACAATCAGAGAGTGTCTGGAATTGGATGATCTTCTTATCTCTGTCGACACGTATCGTGCCAACGTGCTGGAGGCTGTTCTTTCTGCAGGTGCAGATATCATCAACGACATATCTATGGGCTTGTATGACCCCAAAATCTTTGGTGTTGTGGCCAAATTTGGATGTGGTTACGTCATGAACCACACTCGAGGTACGCCCGCCACCATGAGCAACCTCACCACTTATGGGCCTGCAGAAAATGGTCTTGTGGAGTATAATGTTGATATTCAAAAGGGAATCTTGCCCACCTTGGACGATTCCACGCAGGATCTCATCAATGGAGTGGGCCGTGAATTGACCGGCCAAATCAAACTTGCTTTCAAGCAAGGCGTCCGCAAGTGGCAAATAATTGTTGACCCTGGAATCGGCTTTGCCAAGAATCTTGCACAGAATGTGGCCATCTTGCGCCATGGGTCCAGGTTCAAGCAGTATGCACAACTTGACCTTGGGTCTGGCCTCTACACCAGCTTTCACGGTATGACGATGCTCATGGGGCCAAGCAGAAAGAAATTTCTCGGCACTTTGACAGGAGAACAAGAGGCCAAGAATCGGGTTTTGGCCACAGCTTCCTCTGTTGTTGCGTGTGTGGAACAAGGGGCTGACATTGTCAGAGTCCATGACGTCCGGGAAATGAACGAAATACTCAAAGTAGCTGACGCCATCTATAAAGGGATCTGTTGACAAATTGAGAGAATAAATTGGTTTTTGGTGCTTGGTTAACAATTATAGATATGTGTTTGTGTGTGTCGTTAAAAATCTTCGGGTGAGGATACGCCTTTATTTATAGGGTAAAAGGTACAAGGCTGCAAATCTGAAACAGTGGCGATATGCAACTCTGAAACACGGTGATATGCAACCCCGAACTGTTGCATTATGCATTCCAAAGCAGTAGTTTTATGCATTGGCAAAGCGGTCTACGCATGGCTGCAAATCTGGCCCAATGCACACTGAACAGTGCATAACTCAAATACATATATGAAACCCAGGTGCATAACCCTAATGCATATATGAAACTCAAATACATAACACTAATGTATCCATGAAACTCTGGTGCATGAGATTGGGTGTATAAAGGGTACTTCCTCGCCCCCCTCTGACTTCTACCTACTCATTTTTTTAATTACAACAAATCCAATCGTTTTACAGCAACACAACGGCCATGATAAATTTGAATGTCAATACTTCGGACAGGTGCACTTACGAAGTAGGATCAGCTGATTACTATATACATTTCAAAGTTTTATGGTTTTGCTGACTTTTAAACACCTGGCCAATCCCTCACCGTCTACCACCATATAAAAGTGATCTCAGATCTGGTATCACTGCAGGACTGCGAATGTTGAGCGTTCGCATAAACCCTCGCAAAATCTGGAATTGTTATGATGTTGGCCTCCAATAACTCTCTCAAGTACGGTGCTTCAGTGTTCATCTTAGATCGCTTATATTCTTCTTTAAACTAGATGTCAGTGATCTATTCTCACAATTGATGCCCTTTCAAACATGACCGGAATCCCAGATATATATAGTTCTCCTTAGAATCCATTCCTGCATTCAATCCGAGGCTCATCCCTTTCTGAAGCCCCAATCGGAACCTTTCCGATTGTCCCAGCTGTTTCTATTCCTGGAATCTCGTCGTGTCTTCAACCTCATTTGATTCCGAGGACCGAGCTCATCCCTTATACACAGGATGCAACCCTCAGGTTCATCCTCGTGCATCGGATGCAACCTTTGGAACGTCGTACAATGTCATGCATGCTTAGTACTACACTCATCATGCACACTGCCTGGCTTCATCTCCACGTTGTATTCCTAGACACATGTGAGCCTGGCCCATCTGCCCAACTCAGTGTTTTCACCCTGGACTGCAGATAGTACTAGTTACTGTGTCCTGCACAAAATAATTGTCACGGCTCACAAGTTCAACTGTTGAGCGTTGTGGTACACGCTGTCATAGTTAGGAACAGTTATATCATTGCTCTTTGTTTGGGATGGTATTAGTCATTGTTGTTCTCAGGGATTGTCAGATGTGTTACAGATCTGTATTAGAAGGTCCGTGATATTCTGGTTACTGCTGATACTGCTCAAACAAGAGCGAGATCCCCTCTATATATACCTTTCACCTTGGACTCCTTCCTCCTGCACCGGGCTTGTTAATACATCGTCTTAAGTCAAATTAGACTCCTCCTGATGACAAGACCCGATTGCAATGATAGTCTCCATTCATGCGTCATGTACTGCATGTACCACATTACCTGCATACACGAGTTAACACATCCTACATGTTTAACATCAACTGCGAACACTGCGAAAGCGCACAACGGGCCGTTTCATATACACTATGAGACTCATACTATGGCTTCTTGGTCCTATTTTTCTATGTGTTTCTGCCCATACAACTGGCACCTCCAGCTTTACCCCTTCGCATTTACGACAACTTAAAGCGGCCACCAGAGCTCTATTTCGTCATGGATGGGACTCCTACATGACTCAAGGCTTTCCTGCGGATGAGGTCAAGCCTCACACATGCGTACCATATGGACCTCAATACACCGGCAAGGATGACATCCATCTCGACGTTTTAGGCAACGTGTCCCTGACGTTGTTGGATAATTTGGATACGCTTCTCATTATGCAGGAATGGGACCAGCTAGGAACTGCTTTAGCATATCTAAGCGATAATAAGGAGGGCTTCTTTAATCAAAACCACCTGATCCAGGTATTTGAAGCATCTATCCGGTGGCTTGGCGGTCTCCTTTCGGCGCACCTAGCATTGACCAATAAAATCTACGATCATCCTGCTTACCTAGCGATAGTGCTGAAATACGATGGGTTCTTGCTTGAGATGGCTTACGACTTAGGTCTTCGTCTTATTCCCGTCTACAAGACGTCAACAGGCCTACCATTGCCTCGAATAAACCTTGCAACTGGCCTTAAAGGTGTCAAAAAAGGTATTCCTTCTCATGGCTGCACTGCTGGTGCCACTACGCCTTTTCTCGAGTTCACGCTTTTGCTGCGGCTAACAGGCGACGAAGTATTTGAGCTGCTTACGAAGAAAACATTCTACAAGATCTGGGATGCTCGGCTGCCGCTTGGATTGCTTCCTATGACGTTTGATCCCTTCAAGAATATGTGGATAGACTCGTTGACCGGTGTAGGGGCGCTGGTGGACTCTTTCTATGAGTACGCACTCAAAGGAGCTATTCTCTTCAACGATGATAAGCTCATGACGGTGTTCCAGCGCTCATACCTGGCGTTGCTCTTGCACCTGGCCAAAATGGCCGGCAAAGACGGATACATGTATTTCAAAAATATTGATACGCTTACCGGCATGGTAGCAAGCTACTGGTTAGACCTGCTAAGTGCTTTCTGGCCTGGAGTGCAGGTTCTAGCCGGCAGACTAAGTGAAGCCGTGAGAAGCCATTTGGTTTTTCTCAAGATCTGGAATGTCTTCGACGGCTTGCCGGAAAGATGGAACTACCAGGTTTTTATTTCTGACCTCAATATGACTCTAGAAGAACTCCGCAAATTGCGAGTTCAATCTACAGTGGACCTCGAGTGGTATCCGCTCCGACCTGAGTTTATCGAGTCGACATACTACTTGTACCGGGCCACACGGGACCCACTCTATCTTCAGATCGGAGTCCGAGTTTTGGAGCTTTTCGAGCTGAGGTTCAAGGCGCCCTGCGGCTTTGCTGGATATCAGGATATTCTAAATGGCGAGTTGCAGGACCGCATGGAAACGTTTGTGTTGGGAGAGCTGCTCAAGTATTTATACTTGCTTTTCGACGAAAACGACGAAAGTTATGTCCATTCGTCCAAAATGAAGACTAAGAACTGGATCTTTTCCACTGAAGGGCATCCCCTTTGGTATGACGAGCTTTATGCACGGAACAGCAGAGAAGGCTTCCATCATAAGTTGAGGCAGTTTTGCATGGCCGACAACGGAAGTCCTAATAAGAACCGCAAGAAGTCAATGTGGAGGGGATTTAAGGTCCAAGTGAATGCTATAGGCCCAGGAGACGACCCAGAAGAGAGTGAAGTTGTGGAAAAGTATTCACAATTGCGGCCAGTTGCAGAAGATTACCAGTGGTGTGAAGTTGCGCCTGCTCAATGGAAAAATACCCATAAACCGCTCTTGCAATCGGCTTTCTACAAAATGGGACAGATGTTTCTGCCGGAGAGAGATTTCGACACCCTTGTGAGGCCTGAATATCTCGAACAAGTTGCGCCGATCGAGTTAACGCCATCTTTCACGAAGATTTATGGACTTGGAAATGATTATGTTTCCACAAGGGCCTCTACAACCCCGCGGACAGAATTTATAATCGGTGCCTTATCGCGGCCTGAGGCATACAAGACGTATATTGTACGGGAAGATGTATCGGAGATGGGATTCAAGCGGGGAGACACAGTGATGCCAAAGCTCAGTGGAAGGTTAAAGGTGGAGCATTTGGTGGTCGATGCCATTGACCAGGATAACCAATTGGTCACATATGAGACCCTCCAAAACCTCAGTGGGTCCGATACCTTCCAGAGCTCCCAAGTGCTCCGATTATACGAGATCAATGGCCGAGAAATCAACGGAAATGCGCGGGTGTGGACAGAGCGGGACTTCTTGGATGAGCTCGGGGTCTTTAGCACCCAAGACGACGGTTGCGTGTTGCTAAACAATTATATGATCGCCAATCTCAGGGCTTACTAAATCTTAGACAGGTCTACATGATATGGTAAAGATGGCGATCTAGCCAGAAGAGAGTCAAACCAGCCGCTTGGGTGATCGATTGATTGAGAGGAGGATTTGGTATTTGCTAAGGATGACTGGAATGATCAGAAAGAGGTTCTGGAATCACAGTGACCAGAAAAGGATTCTGGGTGTCATTCAACAGTGGGGCTTTTCCTAGAATTTTTTGAAATGAATTTCCTTGGTTTTATTGGGTGTCACTGAAAAGATTATTTAGTGGACTAAGATTTACTGGGTGACCTTGCTGAATGATATGAGTGTCGTGAATTATCACGAATGGAACTATTCTTAGAGGAAAGACTGGCTGATGATGTACACGCTACAGGAGAGGGGAAAAGGCCCAAAGAGGAAAATGACGCTTGAACCTTAATGCAACAGCAGCCAACTTGATGCTTACCTTGCTGCTTGAAGCTCAGAGAAAAAGAGACTCAGGGAAATTTACCATGGAACCATATTCATCCATCACAGGGACTCACTAGAATACTATGCCTGAAGACTGGGGACAGAGGAAGACCAGAAAGGCTGGTGAAGAATTGTTCTGAGAAATACTGGGATTGAAAATACTGGGATTGAAAATACTGGGACTGAAAATACTGAGATTAAAAATACTGGGACTGAAAATACTGAAGGTCGAGTATTGATACTGAGGAGAAGGTTGAGGACTAGGAATGTGGGGCACTGAGGGAGGGGAAGAGGATTATCCGAGAACAAGGCAGGATCGGGTGAAGAGGTCGAGCGCGCGGTTATTCGCGGCAGATGACTGTCCGCCGGATGCGGGCCTGCCCCGTATAAAACACCGGCGAGGTCGCGGCCGAATTTTTTCGCTATCGAAAACGTACGTACACTCCAGTGCACACTTTTCCAGCCCAATGAGATTGCCCATCCTGGCTCCAGCTTGGAGACGCCCTGCCACGGGTTCTAAGCGGACCTTCGTTGTGTTTCCTGCACCCAACCGCAGGTCATTGATCCCATTGGCTCCTTGTTGGTCGTTGGTTTCGGCTTATACTAACAGACAGTTTGCTACTATGAGCCAGAACAAATTGGACGCATCCAAATTGACGATCCAGAAGACTACTTCTCCTAAGGAGAAGCTTCTCAAGGAACAGTTGGTTTTCGGAAAAACCTTCACCGACCACATGTTGGAGATTGAGTGGACCGCCGAAAACGGCTGGGGTGCTCCTGCAATCACCCCTTACCATAACCTCAGCCTTGACCCCTCCACTGTGGTGCTCCACTATGGTTTTGAGGCCTTTGAGGGTATGAAGGCATACCGTGACCCCCAGAATAAGATCCGGATCTTTAGACCCGAGAAGAACATGGAGAGGATGAACAAGTCGGCTGCCAGAATTGTGTTGCCCACGTTCGACTCTGAAGAGTTCATCAAGTTGATTGCCAAGTTTGTGGAGTTGGAGCAGGACTTTGTGCCTACTGGCGAGGGCTACTCGTTGTACTTGAGACCTACGATCATTGGAACCAGTGCTTCTTTGGGAGTTTCCGTTCCTGACCGTGCGCTTTTATACTTGATTGCTTCTCCCGTGGGACCTTATTACTCCACCGGCTTCAAGCCCGTGGCTTTGGAGGCTACTGACTATGCCGTAAGAGCATGGCCTGGAGGTGTGGGAGACAAGAAGTTGGGAGCCAACTATGCTCCTTGCATCAAGCCGCAATTGGAGGCTGCTGGTAGAGGATACCAGCAAAACCTCTGGCTTTTCGGCGAAGAAGGTTATATCACGGAGGTGGGCACCATGAATGTGTTTTTCGTGTTCCAGCAAGCTTCAGGAAAGAAGGAGTTGGTGACGGCTCCATTGGATGGAACCATCTTGGAGGGAGTCACCAGAGACTCGATCTTGGAGATCTGCAGAGCCCGGTTGGACTCGTCGGAATGGGAGGTGAATGAGAGAAAGTACACCATTGGCGAGGTCAAGGAGAGAGCCGAGAAGGGTGAGTTGGTGGAGGCTTTTGGTGCAGGCACCGCCGCTTTGGTGGCCCCAATCCAGACCATTGGCTGGAGAGGCCAGGACATTTCTGTACCTTTGGCCAAGGGATCTGCTGGTGAGTTGACATCTCAAATTGCGCAATGGATCAAGGCCATTCAGTACGGAGAGGAGGAATTCCGTGGGTGGTCCAGAGTGATTCAGTAAGCAGCCTGAAGTGAACTAAAGTTGAAGTGAAGCAATCAAATCAGAAGAATGAAAAGAATGAGAAGTTAGTTAGTGGACAGGTTTACAGTGGTAGATAGTCTACTCCAATGGTATGAGAAAGTGGTATGATAACGTGTTACTGGAGAATCTATCATATTCCAAGTACTTGCTATAGTCTCTAGAGTATTTGCGGTGACGTGTCCAAAATAGTCACTCGGGAAAGTTGTTAAGCACTCTGCACATACTGAATCCACCATGCAGATGCTTCTATTCTTAAAGAAAGTTTATGTAAGCTATAAGCGTATCCATATAAGCTATACGTATATGCAGGCTATTCATGGCCAGATCCTCCTGCTGTACCCACCATCATTAATTGCATTGGTGATGATTTCAACATTGATGTCCTTTCAAAGTTAAGTCCAGGGTCTAGGCCTTTCATGATTATTATTAATTTCAGAAATTATGATTACTTTTCTTGTCATTCTACTCTGGTGTTATATGCAGTCTTAGTGTATTTTAGGTTATCAGTTGTTTGAACAATTGTCTAGTCAATTTTCTCTGTGGAGACTCTATTTAGTTGAATAAAAAATCCTTTAGCAAGATTGTAAATTGGCTGTTCAACAAATTATTATCAATAAAATAAAAAAAATTATTTTACTAGGAGAGGTAAAATTAGATTAGAGTGGATTTTGAGACAGATGGAGAAAATTACTTGTTAGAAAATGTAGATACTTGAAACATAAAGAATTTAATCATCTACACATTTGAAAGTTTGCCTGGTGTATGTTTTATCCGCATTAGCAATTCGGGTGCACCAGTGGATCTAACCATAGTTTCTAATTCTACGAGTTTCGTACCTCGATTCTGGGTAAATATAGGTAAGTCAGTTCATTAAATCTGGTATCTACCTAAATGCGTCACTGGCTTCTTATTACACTAAGATATAAGATATCGTTACATTCTTCAGTACATTTATACCAATCGCGACTATATTCGTTGATGATTTCTATCATATACATCGAAATATACTTTAATAACGTATTTTATAGAATAGTTTTAGGAAGCACTAAAACTTAGATTGAGTTTTAGATTGAGTTTTAGATTGAGTTTTAGATTGAGTTTTAGATTTAGCTCTAGCTTTAGACTGCGTCTATTTGTTCTTTCCATTGTTACATGTTTTATACTACCTCCACTTCCTAATACCTACCATTGTCATCCTGACTTAATCCCACTAGATATCTATCATTCTGCCTGTGTAGGCCAACGGCCATTAACAGCTCTCGGCCATCAAGAGGAGAGATTAACACTCGAGAAATGGCCCTATGCATATCCCTCCACATCTTCATTTCCCTCTACCAGATCACACAAAGAGAGAAGAAGTGGGAGACATGGTGAGAGAGAAAATGAGAGAGAATGTGGAGATAAAAATGGGAATGGGAAAGATACGAGTCATGATAATATTTCAACTCCTCCTCTTTCTGGGTTTACTGATACCACATTCCACGCAGACACTAATACTACTGATGCTGATGCTGGTCCTACTACTACTGGAACTGCTGATTCTACTACTGATCCTAACACTACTGCTGATGTTGATAATACGGTGAGCCAGAGTGAGACTGC
>NKZI01001770.1:0-61050 GCA_002370645.1 Metschnikowia sp. 00-154.1 | reverse complement strand
GTTTGATGTTATACTCTTTCGCTGCCTCATATGCCGAGTGACCCTTCTCCATGACATCATGCCAAAATTTCTTCTTAATGTATTCGGGATAGATATTGTACTGGCCCCGTTTACCTGATGCTTTACCCGGTGATATTACCACTTCTTCGTCAATCATAGGCTGGTCATCAGTATCGTGCATCAGGGGCACTTCCCACTCCATCTCATTTTGTTGTTCGCTTTTGTTGTTCGCTTTTGTTGTTCGCTTTTGTTGTTCGCTCTTGTTGTAATCCAGAAACGCAAAACAATCGCCTAGACCAGAATCGCTCGAAGTGGGTTCGATAAGTTCAGGATCAATGAGGTGCCGATTGCCTAGCCCATCGATGAACCCATCGGGTGTTACATGAGCCCGGTATTCCATTTTACAAAACTAATATACTTATTACACAACAGTAGTTCAAATAGACTTAAACAGTAACTAGTACAAAATGATTGTGGGTTCAGGGGCCCGTGTAATTTCTCATACTTCTTCGCTTACTAATGACATAGCCCCTCACAAGTTGTTGTATACAGGATAACAAGGTAACCAGTTCAGTTCCGTTCCGGATTGACAGATTGATTGGTACTTCAAGACTCCCAAATGTAGAACATATGAAACAATCCTTCAAATTTAAGGTTTTAGAATGTTGAATTCTAATGCAAGTTGGTGTGAAACATTACGTCATTTGGTTTGAAAGACTGCGCAAAGGGGTATGAAACTTTTTGAATCATTGGTTTGTTTAATTTTGCTAGTGTGCTTTGAAACATTCTGTCGCACTGGTCTGAATACTTTTGTCGCACTGGTCTGAATACTTTTGTCGCACTGGTTTGAATACTTTTGTCGCGCTGGTTTGAATTGTTTTGTCGCGCTGGTTTAAATTGTTTTGTCGCGCTGGTTTGAATAGTTTCGAAAAACACTGTAATTCAAAAAGTTTCGTACCCCTTCGCACAGTCTTTCAAACCAAATGGCATAATGTTTCAACCAACTTTCATTAGAATTCAATATTCTGAAATCTGAAATCTTAAAACTTAAAACGTAAATCTTAAAACTTAAAACGTAAAACTTAAATGTAAAACTTAAATCTTAAAACTTAAAACGTAAAACTTAAATGTAAAACTTAAATCTTAAAACTTAAAACGTAAAACTTAAAACGTAAAACTTAAAACGTAAAACGTAAAACTTAAAACTTAAAACTTAAATCTTAAATCTTAAATCTTAAATCTTAAATCTTAAATCTTAAATCTGGACGATTGTCTGATATGTATTAAATATGGGAGTCTTGCAGTACCACATCAATCATCAAGGGTCAAAACCGGATGCAACTGAACTGGTTACCTTGTTATCATGTATACGACAACTTGTTAGGGGTTATGTGTATTGGTTTGCTTAGTTTTGCTAGTGTGGTTTGAATCGTTTTGTCGCACTGGTTTGAACCATTTTGTCGCACTAGTTTGAATACTTTTGAAAAACACTGTAACTATACCAACTATACTCACTATTCACTATCACTATCACTATCACTATCACTATCACTATTCACTATCACTATTCACTATACACTATTCACTATACACTATCGCTATTCACTATACACTATCACTATTCACTATCACTATCACTATCACTATTCACTATTCACTACCACTATCACTATTCACTATACACTATTCACTATACACTATTCACTATACACTATCGCTATTCACTATTCACTATACACTATACACTATCACTATTCACTATCACTATCACTATCACTATACACTATTCACTATACACTATCGCTATTCACTATCACTATTCACTATCACTATCACTATCACTATTCACTATACACTATCGCTATCACTATCACTATCACTATCACTATCACTATTCACTATCACTATCACTATTCACTATTCACTAACTGTACTCTATACTCCTCTAGACTCTACTCATACGCTACTCTTACTGTACTCTATACTCCTCTAGACTCTACTCATACGCTACTCATACTCTACTCTATACTCCTCTATACTCTACTCTATACTCTACTCATACGCTACTCATACTCTACTCCAGACTCTACTTTATACTCTATACTCTATAGTAGTCCATACTCTACTTTATACTACCCTAGACACTACTCCATATTCTAGACTCTATAGTCTATACTCTATGAAATTATAGTAACACTAACTGACCACTCTTTAGTGCCTTAGTAAATATCCTTATATACGTTCCACTGACTATATGATGATGAGCTGTTACTGACTACTCTACACTCTATGGTCTACTCCATTCTATACTCCACTCCGCTCCACTCCGCTCCACATACTCATTACTATCTATTCTCTATTTTTATGGTGTCTACTGTAGTGCTATACACGAAGACTGAGCCTAGGAAGTAAATACATGAATGACTTTATTAATTCTCAGGTCGGCAAGTACTTGGTGCTTAAATTAACCATTAGCCGCATAGCCAGGACTTGCATGGCGTCGCCGTATATAATACACAACCACAAAGGTCCTCGACCCTACTCTCCGTCTCAATTTCAATTTCAATTTCAATTTCAATCTCAATCTCAATCTCAATCTCAATCTCAATCTCAATCTCAATTTCAATTTCAATTTCAATTTCAATTTCAATCTCAATCTCAATCTCAATTTCAATTTCAATTTCAATTTCAATCTCAATCTCAATCTCAATCTCAATCTCAATCTCAATCTCAATCTCAATCTCAATGTCCAATGTCTCTGAGTCTCCCACTCACTGACTCACTTAATCTCACTCAATTTCTCATAGTCTCTTTCATCTGATACCTCAACAACCTTCTCCAGTACAAAAACATTCAGCATTAATCATCGACATTAACCTTAGCCTTGTCCATCAACATCAACATGAAAATTAATCACCAACATCAACATTAACATTTATCAAGTCAATGTCCATTAACATCAACGTTCATCACATTCTTCAAGTCAATATCCATCAATGTCAACATTATTCATTACATTGCGAACACCTCATTGTCATCTATCAATGTCAACTCATCAACATTCACTGATACAAATTTGATTGTCTGAGTCATTGCTTCGAGATTGCATTGAGTAGCAATTGGTAGACACAGTACGGACATCGACAGAACAACTAATAACCGTGGGAAACGACTCATGAAGTAATGATACCTGATCAATCAACTCTGGAACTAAATGAATGGAAGAACTGAATGATCGACTGAACAAATGACTTAACGAATGACTTAACGAATGACTTAACGAATGAGTTAGCGAATGATTTAGCGAATGACTGACAAATGAATGAACTGAACGAATGAACTGAACAAATAACTCAATGAATCAACTGAATGAATGAACGAACCGAATGGATCAACGAATGGAACGAACGAAGTAAATAAACGAATGGAATGAACGCTCCACTGAATAAACAAACTGTATGATGATGGCGATTCACAATATCGTACATTTCTTGGCCTTGCGAACCCTTCTTCTCCTTTCGGAAACCGGTTTGGAAGATCCATTGGCCGCAGCAGCTGCTGCATCAGCATCGTCCTTGACGTCGTTTTTCATGGTTGGAGGGTCCAAAACAACACGAATGGCGAAATCAAAGAGTTCCTGAATTCCCAGCTGCAGAGCGGCAGAACATTCGACGTAGCGAATGGCGCCAACCTCCTTGGCCAATTTGTGGCCTTGCGAAGCCGAAATGGGTCTTTGGCCACGTTCCTGCAACTCGTCCAAAACATGGTATTCGTCCCTCAAGTCGGTTTTTGTGCCCACCAACACCACCAAAATGTCCTTGGGCGAATGGTGCAAGATCTCCGGCATCCACTTGGCCTTGACGTTGGCAAACGAGTCGGGCGAAATCACCGAGAAACAACACAAGAAAATCTCGGTTTGGGGGTACGACAACGGCCTCAAACGGTCATATTCCGCCTGACCTGCGGTATCCCAAAGCCCCAACTTGATGGGCTCGCCATCTACCATCACTGACGCCGAGTAGTTGTCAAAAACCGTGGGTATATAATCATTGGGGAACGTATTGGTCGTATAAGAGATAAGGAGACATGTTTTACCCACGCCTCCATCGCCCACTACCACTGCTTTTATACTTCTCATGGTACCAACGGATAACTGCTGCTTTATATAGTGCTTTGCTTTTGCTTTTGTGTCTGCGTTTGCGTTTGTGTTCGCCTTTGCTCTGTGTCTTGCCTTTGTACTTGCAGATTAGTGACTTAGTATATAACTGGTCGATAATCCTAGCGAAAGATTTGACTGTTTGGCTATTTGGCTGTTTGGCTGTTTGGCTGTTTGGCCTTGGCTGTTATTCGGTCGGGGAGTGCCTGGCGGGTATAAGACCTTTTGCGTGGCTCGGGGATTGCTCGGACGTTCGTGTCTTCTTGTACTTCAGGCGCACGAGACTAGTTTCCAAAGGTCCTTTGTTCTTTAAGGGAGGGAAAGATCTGATGACTTTTGCGACGCAGATATATTGTCGGCTGAGACTAGGTGCTGGCGGAGGTACGGGTGCGCATTTTGGCGACTGCACGCTCTCTTAGTTTGGCAGAGAGTGGTGTGCTGTCAGTTGGGCGCTGTGCCGAGATTTACGTCTACAACCTCGAGGGGCACGGGTTTGGGTGCTCAATACTACTACATCCAGTAACTCAACCCGGACCCTTTCCGGGGGTATGGGACCGGGGCCAGCACATGCTGCCACATGCGGACTGGCACATATGCGCGCCAGCGTATCCTCGAAATAATGCGCAGTCTATCTTGCACCCGTACACCTTTTTTTTTACCGAAGGGTGGGTCCCAGATGTGCACCCGTACACCCCTTTGTTTCCAACCGCTCCGCGCATCCGTACCCCTATTGTTTCCGAGGTCGCTCGTCTGCAATGCCATGCGCGCTGCTGCACACGCAGTTTCAGACTCTCCCCTGCTGTTGCAGCAATTGGGCCAGAATGCAACCACCTCAGGGAGAAGTGGGGGTTGAGTGCTTGGTCTATAAAAGGGGGCGTTTCCCTCCCTTATTTTTGGCCCTCCTCTTTAGTTGTGTCTGTGGGGCTTTGCTACTAAAAAAAATCGTGATGCTGCCCACTTTTTTTAGCCAGCGTCTTTAGGCCATCCAGCGTCCTTTTCAGCCAGCCACTTCCTGCAATCTATCTTTTCTGGTCACCCAACCAGCAAACTTTAGGGTTGAAAATATTTTTTCTAATCCCAAAGGAGAAGGAAAAGAGCCTAAAACGGATGTATGGAACATATTTACGAGATGAAAATGCCATAGCTGAAGTGGTCCGACTGGTGGTCCAAGGTGTCTTCCTGAAACTGTTATTAAGGGGTGGACCATATTTTGATGGGTAATTACAAGACAGTGACCCTTCAATTGAATAAACTTACCTTTTGGAAACCTGAGTGACTTACCTGAAATGGATTGATTCAAGTCTAGGGTGTTCTCTCTGGGGTTCAGTGAAGAAGTTCATGATTTTGTATGACGGACTGCATATAAGCATGTTCCATGAATATTACGAGATATACACATTGACGTGGCAAGTTGCATGTTCTATGAATCTTAAATGAAAAAAAGAAGAAAAAAGGAGATACACCCATTCTGGAATGTTAGGACTTTGGGTATTAGTTAAGGTTGGTCACGTGATGCCTCCTCCACCAGATATTCACGAAGTATCCATTTACTAAGTATCCAGTGGAGAAGATGTTCAATAAAGGATTAACCCTAATACGTTGTTCTAAGGGCTACTACCTCTAGGGTAATAGTACTGCATTGAGTGGGCTGATGTACTGACTTTAAAATGACTTTAAACTGGACCAGCGAGCTCTTAAAATAACCGCTCCTTCATACACCAAAATGACTTTAGCTACCCAACTTACCAAATGACTATGCTCGTTAAGGAAGGCAATTTTCAATTGGACATTTGAAGTACAGAAGAGTCATCAAAGTTTAGTCCATATGCAGTTCCAACTATTTCCACCCGAACCATCACATCCAACTACTTCCACCCGAACCATCAGATGCAACACCAAAACCTTCAGATCCATGGCTAGAACCAAATAGGGTTACACAATAACTATGGCGAAAGCTGAATGAGCTTATATGGCGGAACAAAGCATATTATTGGGCAAGACGTTCCTTTGAGCGCCCTATTGTTAAAGTTTATTTGGAACACGTCACAAGGACGCCAAGCAAAAAAGGGCATTTACACTTTTTCTACATGTCCTTATGGAGTTTACCGAAGGCGTTTGTTCCATGTGCATGAGAAGTCAATTCCAGAAAGAAGGTTATCAACTTTTTCTCATGACTAAAGAAACGAGGCGAGCGAACGCATTATGCCAGACCAGACAATATGCGATACGGGAGCAACGATCCAGAACCATTAAAAAAAACGCTCATACTCTGAATTGACTCATTGAACTGTTTCATATTCAGGCTCAGTCTCTAATTGGTTCATATTTTAATCGCTCAAATTTTTATGACTCAAAACTCTAATTGGCTCATATTTTCATGGTGCAACAATAGCACATGAAATCCAAGAAACTATACAAAAACCGTGGGAAGTTCTCAGATGAGACCATGAAGTTTGGGAGATCAGAGTGTCCAGAATGTGAGAATGCCAGGATGTCAGAATGTCAAAATGTCAGAATGTCAGAATGTCAAAATGTCAAAATGTCAAAATGTCCAGAATTTCCAAAATTTCTAGAATGTCGGGAATTTTCAGTCCAGAAAATTTCATAATGCTCTTTTGATCCAAGAATTTTCTTGAGGTATCAATGGTGATCGGTAGTGGTTATGCGGATGAGTTCTTGGAACGGCACTGAGCGTGACAGAGCTTTTTGTGAGTGCTGTATGTTGGTCTGAATATTTTTCCTTCCTTGAATATACTGCATCGACTTATTCACTCATTGTCATACTGGTTCTATGACATAAGGACATACTGGTTTTATGACATACGGTTCCATGACGTACGGTTTCGTGACATACTCATGCCTTGAGATTCATAAGTTTTGTCTTGACCACTTGAGAAAGTTGGTTCTCGCACGACAGTCTACTTAACACGCACAACAGAAGCTCAGACGAAACGAAACCAAACCAAACCATGGCATACCAAGATCTTGTCCCCGTGGGCACCGCGCTCATAATCAGTGCCACGTCGTTTGGCCTCGGAGTGATCTACTCCAACCTTCCCTACGACTACAACACGTTGTGGAGCGTGCAACCGGGAGCATTTGAAACGTCCATGGCACACTATGCGCAGTGGGTCAATGCACCAATGAGAGTGCACCACATTTTGCACGTTGTGATTGCGTTGGGGTTGATTGGGTGTTTCATCAAATTGTTTAAGCCCGACCCTGAAGTCAAGTACTTTGAATACGGCACGCTCGGCATGATGATGGCTGGGGTGGTGGTTTACTTGACCAATTTGCGTATTGGCGCCAATCTGTGTATTACTGGCCAATGGGGAGAGGTGGATATGGACACTGGAATTAACGTGATGGCAGCCTCACAGTTCATGATGGTGCTTGCGTTAGTTGGAGTGTTGGTATTGCAAGGAGGCTTGTACTATGCGCAATGGTACGAGAAGGGGCTTCGCCAGAAGTTTTTCGAGGAGGAGAGACAGGCGCAGGAGAAGAGGGAGGGGAAGGAGCAGCAACAGCCGGAGCCAGAAGTGGAGTCTGCCCTGACCTCTGCCACCGTCCCCAAGAAACAAGCCAAGAAGAGAGTCTGAGTCGTGGGTGATTGATTTATTGATTGATCATTGATTTGTTGATATTGATTGATTGATTGATTGATTGATTGATTGATTGATTGATTGATTGATTGATTGATTGACTGATTGATTGATTGATTGATTGATTGATTGATTGACTGATTGATTGATTGATTTATTGACTGATTGATTTATTGACTGATTGATTTATTGACTGATACTTGTTGATATTGATTTGTTGATTGATCTTACTGATTGATTGATTGATCATTGATACTGTTGATATTGATTTATTGATATTGATAGATTTGATCAATATTTATCACCTTCTGTCAGACAGAACTAGACGGTTTTTACCAATAAACAACCAATAAATGTCTCTATTAGTCTTGTAGAAGTAGATTATTTGGATTATTTTAACGGAGGAACAGAGTAACTGGGTAACTGCAGATCCAGAAAGCCTTGAGTGGATGTTTGACAAACTTAACTCAAACTAAGCTAAACAGGAACATAGTATTGGAAGTTTGTTGGGGCTCGTAACCTATATATATTCTGGGATCCTATCTGGAAGAATGGATCGAGTCACGTGATCATGGATGAAGTCACGTGATCTTAGATTAGTTCAAACCGTTTAATCTTAAGCTCAAAAATAAGTCTTTGACTTAGTTTATTGAATACGTTATTGATAAGTATCCTGAAACCGTTTTGTTGTGTTGTTGTGCATATAAGGTAAATCTTCTATTAAACAACCATATTTATGCATATCTTGAGTTTCTAAACCACAAACTTTTTCTTAAAAAATACAAATTTTAGATTTTATATGCTTTATGGGTTAGGATACGTACAGTTTTAAGTTTGAAGTTTTCTTTTCTGTTACTTTTGTGTTACACGTTTTATAATTTTAAGGACAAAGTGTCAGATCCGCCATAGGTAGTGCCATACCTATTCAGGATATTATGAAGCGTCTCTGCCTGATACTTTGTATAAGGCCTTCTAACCAGCCAGCTATGAGGAAGCTATCAGAGAGCTATCAGGGAGCTATCAGGCAGCTATCAGGGAGCTATCAGCCAGCCACCAACCAGTTATCAGCCAGCCACCAGGCAGTTATCAGCCAGCCACCAGCCAGCCACCAACCAGCTACCAGCCAGTTATCAGCCAGCCACCAACCAGTTATCAGCCAGCCACCAACCAGTTATCAGCCAGCCACCAACCAGTTATCAGCCAGCCACCAACCAGCCACCAACGCGCACCTTTTCTCACAACTATATAAGCACCTCAGATTCTTCCCTCGGAGGAATCATCGGCGATCCAGAAAAGGAAGGCACGCTCTCTTTAGAAAGTAAAGAGTGTGCTATGCCTTACCTTGGTGATGATTCTTGTTAAGGTTCAACTCCAGCATAAGAAAAGTTGGAGAAGGTTTAGCTTCAGTGTAAAACTGAATGCACACTCATGAAAATCCTAGAGTGTACTATACATACTTCTTGATGCGATATTTACCTTTCCTATATAATATATAATAGGAAGGTTTAGCTCTCACATCATTTTTGTGTGTGGAAAGTTTAGCACAGTTCCGGAAGTCTATATAAAATGAAACTCTGGTCCATATCCTCTATTAGAACTTGTGCAGGATTATAATATGCCTTAGAGGGATCCCTGAGGATTCATCTAATCAGGCGAACCTGCTTGTTATATATACTTCCTTGCTGCTTCGGGTAACCCTTGAGGGATTTTCTTGAAACAGCCGGCCTTCAGGATGTGAAACATCGCAATGTTTCACATTGGCCCGGAGAAGTCCTTATCAGGAGTTCTCCATGGCGCGGGCATATCACCTGCGTCCTCTTGCATGGTGCCTAGCGCCCAGTATTCAAGGAGACTTGAATACTAACCTTCACACCATCTCATACACCTGAGTGGTATGGTTTGAGGTTGAGCCTAAGCTAAGCTTCGTTAGTAGAATCCAGCAACACTAAATACTCAATTCTAGTGCTGGTAGGATTTTTCCTAACTTATCCAAGTGTTAGTTAACTAATCCGAATATCGCCTAAGAGGAACATACCAAGATGTTCTCTACTCCCCGACCCATTAGGAACACCCCGACCCACCAGCGACCAGTCAGCTACCAAGCAGATACCAGGGAGCTATCAGGCAGCTACCAGCCAGCTACCAGCCAGCTACCAGCCAGCTACCAGTCAGCCACCAAGCAGATACCAAGCAGATACCAAGCAGATACCAAGCAGCAACCAAGCAGCTACCAAGCAGCTACCAAGCAGCTACCAGTCAGCTACCAGGGAGCTATCAGGCAGCTACCAGGCAGCTACCAGCCAGTTATCAGGCAGCCACCAGCTAGCTACCAAGCAGCTACCAGTCAGCCACCATTCAGCCACCAAGCAGCTACCAAGCAGATACGAAGCAGATACGAAGCAGATACGAAGCAGCTACCAAGCAGCTACCAGTCAGCTACCAGTCAGCTACCAGTCAGCTACCAGTCAGCTACCAGTCAGCTACCAGGGAGCTATCAGGCAGCTACCAGCCAGTTATCAGGCAGCCACCAGCTAGCTACCAAGCAGCTACCAGTCAGCCACCAGTCAGCCACTAACCAGCCACCAAGCAGATACCAAGCAGATACCAAGCAGCTACCAGTCAGCCACTAACCAGCCACCAAGCAGCAACCAAGCAGCCACCAGTCAGCCACTAACCAGCCACCAAGCAGATACCAAGCAGATACCAAGCAGCTACCAGTCAGCCACTAACCAGCCACCAAGCAGCAACCAAGCAGCCACCAGTCAGCCACTAACCAGCCACCAAGCAGATACCAAGCAGATACCAAGCAGCTACCAGTCAGCCACTAACCAGCCACCAAGCAGCAACCAAGCAGCCACCAGTCAGCCACTAACCAGCCACCAAGCAGATACCAAGCAGATACCAAGCAGCTACCAGTCAGCCACTAACCAGCCACCAAGCAGCAACCAAGCAGCCACCAGTCAGCCACTAACCAGCCACCAAGCAGATACCAAGCAGATACCAAGCAGCTACCAGTCAGCCACTAACCAGCCACCAAGCAGCAACCAAGCAGATACCAAGCAGATACCAAGCAGCAACCAAGCAGCTACCAAGCAGCTACCAAGCAGCTACCAGTCAGCTACCAGGGAGCTATCAGGCAGCTACCAGGCAGCTACCAGCCAGTTATCAGGCAGCCACCAGCTAGCTACCAAGCAGCTACCAGTCAGCTACCAGGGAGCTATCAGGCAGCTACCAGGCAGCTACCAGCCAGTTATCAGGCAGCCACCAGCTAGCTACCAAGCAGCTACCAGTCAGCCACCATTCAGCCACCAAGCAGCTACCAAGCAGATACGAAGCAGATACGAAGCAGATACGAAGCAGCTACCAAGCAGCTACCAGTCAGCTACCAGTCAGCTACCAGTCAGCTACCAGGGAGCTATCAGGCAGCTACCAGCCAGTTATCAGGCAGCCACCAGCTAGCTACCAAGCAGCTACCAGTCAGCCACCAGTCAGCCACCAATGCGCACCTTCTCTTACAACTATACAGTGTTTTTCAAAACGATTTGAACCACACTAGCAAAATTAAATATACCAATAATTCAAAAAGTTTCATACCCCTTCGCACAGTCTTTCAAACCAAATGGCATAATGTGTCACATCAACTTTCATCAAAATTCAATATTCTGAAATCTTAAATCTGGACGATTACCTCATATGTACTATATTTGGGAATCTTGCAGTACTAATCAAGGGTCAAAACGGAGGAACTGAACTGAACTGAACTGAACTGAACTGGGTTCCCTTGTTATCCTGTATATAACAACTTGTTAGGAAATTACGAAACTTTTTGAATGATTGATTTGTTTAATTTTGGAAAACCTTGTATTGGAAGAATGGTCTGTTTATTTGTTTATTTGTTTATTTGTTTATTTGTTTAGTGTGGAGCACGATGGAGTGGGTGACACGTGACGAGGTGCGCACGACCAATCGTGAGAAGCCAATAAAAAAGCATTTACTTCATTTACAAAAACACATCAATGGGCGTTGCAGACAAAGTTTGGGGCGACTACCCCGTGTACTATAAGCAGCCAATCAGAGTATGTCTTTTTTCATTTCTGTTTATTTCGTCTATTTCTGTTCAAATGAGTGTTTGGGTGTCTGAGTGTCTGAGTGTCCATTTAGACAGTCTACTAGATAATCTGCCTACTGGATCTGGCGCCAGTCTTTTTGACTTGACAATCTGTCTAGACAAGCTGACTACAGCCTTTGAGTAAGCAAGCTGCTTATCTATCATACAATCAGAAAATGTGACAACCAGTCTGTCTGCCTGTCTGTCTGCCTGTCTGTCTGCCTGTCTATTAGACCATGTGACCGCCACTCTTTTTGGTTTGAGTTTGACTGTCTCCCAGTCTGTCTTAGACAATCTGACTACTTGACAATATGTCTGTTTATTCGACTGTCCATCAGACTGTTTGTCTAATAGACCATCTGACAACTAGTATGTCTATTAGAAAATCTGACAACTCATACCATTTGTTTTACTGGACAATTTGTCTTATTGTCATAGTCTAGAACATTTGATGATCTGTCTGTCTATTAGACAGATTTCTCTATCAAGCAGTTATTAGACAGTTATCAGACAGTTATCAGACAGTTGTCTCTACCAGACAGTTGTCTAAGTCTTTGTAAATTTCTCATACTAACCTATAGTGGTTCCGCTACCATGCACACACTAAGCCACACTTTACATTTTCCGTGGCCATGGGCGTGGCGGCTCCATTGCTTCTTTTGGCCACGCCATTGAGAGAGAAGTACTTGTATGCTAGCCACACGCCTATTCCGGAAGTCTACCCGCTCCCACAGCGTGCCAGAGACCCTTCCTTGACGGGCTTTGACGACGAGTAATGTATAAATAGAAGAAATACGGTTATTATGTAGATTATAATAAGCTTTGTAAGTTATAATTGTACGGGGCTCCTAACTACGTTTCCTTACCCAGGGCTCATAACCCTACTCCCTAAGTTGGGGAAATGTATACATACAACCATTTTGAACAAGTAAGAATCTGAACCAAATTAGAACCAATTCGTCATATCTGTATAGTCACCTGACCCAGAATAAGGGGTTGAGTCATTGTTAATCCAAGAGTTTATATGGTCGTGTGCTGCCCAATCCACCTAATCTATGTGCGAAAAAAAACCTCTTCTCTTCCACACTATGCTCCGGTCCATTCTCCACCGCCGCTCGGCGCATGGGCCGCTCCGTTTGCCCTCCTTCCCTCTCATGGTCTCCTCATCCATCTTCTCCCGCTCCTTCGCTTTTTCACTGCGTTTTTCCGCCCCCGGAAGCTTGTTTGGTGAGGTTACACAGGCCAGAGCCGCCGACACCAAGGAAGCCGGCGAAATCGCCGCCAAAAACGACAGTATGATTGGCCAGGATAACGCCAACATCACACCAGAAACCGATACCAAATTGCAGCAGTATTACGCTGAAGAGGCGCAACGGGAGCAACAGTCACGTGATAAGTTCATTAGTCCCATGAAACGCAAGCTTTTCGATGCCAACGTGGCGCTAAACGGCTTTTTCAAAAACAACCAAGTGGTGCGTGATCCCGAGTCGGGCAAGAAGTATATGTTGCAATTGACCAATGAAGAAATTGATCTTCTTGAGCCCACGATATACTTGCATCTGTACCGGATCAAGTCGTCGATGAAGAAGGCCACGCTTGTCAACCGGTTTGTGCGGGGCATGACGGTCAAAAACGCCATCAACCAGTTGCATTTCAACCCCAAGAAAATGGCCACGGAGTTGGAGAAATTCCTCAAAACAGGCTTGGACCAATGCAGGAAAAGTGGCCTTGACGAAGATTCCGCTTACATCCAGGCACTCTGGACCGGCTCCGATGGCAACTGGACCAAGAGACCGGATATCAAGGGTCGTGGACGGACAGGAATTATTGAACATCCGTACATTCACTTGAAGGCCATTTTGAAGACCAACGTCACCAAAAAGCGCTTGGCGTGGGAGCAGGCGCAGAAACGCATGCTTGCTAAGCCCAAGGTTTATATGAACACCGACCCCTTGAACTTTCCTGTTCGTGGATTGTACAGGTGGTAATGTATATAAGTGTAAATAGAACAACAAGATCACTAATCTGCTCACCAAACAGATCACCAATCAGAATAGGTTATTGAGCAATTAATGGGATAAAGCTAGAGCAGTACTATGGGAAAGCAATGGCCAATTATAGCATGAGCTAGGAGTTTAAACGAAGCGTGAAGATATTATTAGGGTTCTTGTATGCAGGACCCGTTGGGCTTTCCCTTCATTGTCTCTGCACTGTATGCGAGGGCTCAGGTGTTTTTGGAATGGGTGAGGTTAGAAAGATGGGGTGGGCGGGCCTTGGCCAAATCAGTACACCCGAAAGGGTGTCTATAACCATCCCCAAAATCAACTCCTAAGATATAGGCCGGTCTGCAGATAAGAACTTAGGATGCCCATACTTATTGCCCCCAACATTTTATGCCAATCTCTTTTGCTTGCAGTGTATCCGTCCATAAATTGACTCCCCATGGTGCGGTTGCGAAAAGGCATGCATAGTGCGCATGGCGTGCGTCATGTGCGTAATCAGTTGCACTGCTGCAGCACCACCTGAAACGAAGGCTTAACCAAAGTCGGGCCCAGTAAAGCTAAATCCCATCGGGCAGTGCACAAACGGGAAACATGAAACACGAAACACAAACACAAACACAAAACGGGTGGAGCCCGGTGCTGCCATATAAATAGACGGCGTAGCCCCCCTTCCCTCTCAACCTTTATAGCTCTTCATTCCATGTTTCAGCCGAGTGCGCTTGCCACATGTCCTGTAGCTGCCCCCTAGCGCACAGGGATCTGCTCTGCCGGGATTCTACCCCATACCGTATATCCCACCATACACCTCAGTTCCTTCAGCTCCCGCCTATACATTCTTCCTTGCAAGCGGGCACCCGCGAACCTTATATACTTCGCGACCCCTCCCCCCTTCCTGGCATAAGCCCCTAACCCCGACCCACGCCCCTCCTCCTGAAACAGGTTCTAGCCCCTGACTCTTTGATCCTGGTACCTTGCTAGATACCAAGTATTTGTCCCACGTGAACCATTCACTGGACCTCAGTGCAGTCTATCGTTCCCATCAAGACATATCGACTTTCCCACATCCATATTTACAGTTAGGGCTTCCACTCAGTTAGGACTTCCACTCAGTTAGGACTTCCACTCAGTTAGGACTTCCACTCAGTTAGGACTTCCACAGATATCCACAGACCTACTTATACCCACATACCCACCGCTCCACTAAACCACAAGCTATACTCTTCAGTAATGGGTTTGGCGTTGACGGACTTTTTCGATGACAACGCCTACGACAGCAAAGATACCCAGATCGTGGTGTGCAACGGGTGCCTGGCGCACTTATGCCTCCTGAGCTTGATCCTCTCGGACCAGTTCCGTGGGCTGTCTGGAAAAGCATATTTGGTGGATAAACTCATCAATATCCATACCGACCCAATGGACACGGAAACTTCCATGGAGACTGGCATTTACCTTATCAATAAGATCCTGTGCCGCCAGTGCCGTACCAAGTTGGGCTGGCACTACAAGAAGTCCTTCAAGTACCTGGAGTACTACAAGGAGGGCAAATACGTGATTGAGTTGAAGTACATCCGGTTGGTGGCCAACCATTGCTCCACGGCCCAGCTCACGGAACAGGCCAAGATCCTGCGCAGACGCCGCTCTTCGGCGGGCCACGCCATAGTTGTCAATGATCGGGATAGTTTAATGGAGTCTTTCCGCAACTACAACGCCAAGATGAGCGAGCATGGCATATCTATGGGTTTGACCAAGGGCAAGAGGAAGTTTGGCTTGAAACAAGGCTTGGCGCATGCTTTGAGCTCGGGCCACATCCAAACACTAGAGCTGGTGGCAAACGAGTACGATGAACACGACAATGTTTTCTAGACGTCTCTTCTACACCCCTACAGTTCAGTTCTTCCCTCTGCCTACGTTGGTTACTCTGCTTACGTTCGTCACTCGCCTACAGTTCGTTTGCAGTCACGAGTCGCGGTGTATGCACTTGCTAGATGTTTCTTCTCGGGCGCAGGCCCTATTGGTTGATTTTTTTAGTTGGTTGGTTTAAATATGGTAACTGCGGTCATGTGACGCAGCTCTATGCAATAAAAAAAACGCTCTATATGCCAATACACAGCGTTCCATAGCCAGTGGCAGAGTAGTTGGCCACGAGCAATCGACCTCTTTCAATCTCATTCTCTGCCTCTACCCCCTGTCGGAGATCTTCTGCCTCTTGGGCAGCGTTCCCTTGGAGTCACTGCTTCTTTTCTTCTTGGCATGCAACTTCATATACACCAAGCAGTATGCAGACGGATCTGATAAGGCACTCCTTTCGTCAATCACATTGACATACTCATCGTCATACGTGCTCCACGTATTATCGGGCTGGTAGCAGTGGGCAATGTAATGGCCCGACAGAATAGACCGGCCTTCATGGACAATCACCCCCATTAACTGGTATTTATCCAGGGAAGTAGCCTGCAGACGGGTCGCCGTGGTGTACGGGCCTAGGTCCAAGTACTTGCTGTAATGGATTGGTTGTTTGACCTTCAGCGACGAGTTGCCGTTAAACTTGAAGCGTTTCATGTGTACCATCAATGTTTCAGGTGAATGGTCGATCAAGGACTTTTTGGTGGCTTCGGTGTTCTTTTTGCATTTTTCACACCAGTACCCCAGCGACTTATCTTTCTTGTCGGTTTTGATCAATTCGGTAGCGAAGAAATCGGAAAGGGCTCTTTCGATGGAGTAAGAATCGGCTGTTGATGAGATAGACGATGATGAGTTGGAGGTGGTGACTTGGTTTGAACTGATTTCATGTGATTGTGCATCACGTGACTCTTGTTCACGTGACTCTTGTTCATGTGAGTCCAGATCATGTGAGGGGCGGCGCCGTCTAGTGAACCCAAGCGATAAATCATAAAACTCCTGGTTCGTCACGCTGCTTGTTTTGCAAGATTGACAAACAACTTCCTGGCGAAGAAGCCCGCCGAAAATGTCATAGATGATGGACAGATTCAACTTGGCCCCTTTGGGAGTACTATCTTCCTGCAAACGCCCCATCAAACTCATGAAGTACTCATGAGAATCTTCCTGCTGCCATTCACTCATCATGCAATTGATATCGTCGAGCCGCAGCACCAACTTCTTCGGGTTGATGTATTTCTTGGAAGAACTTCCCCACATCTTCGTGGCAAGCTCCGCAAACGTATGTGTCACCGACCGTGGAGACAACTGGCGGTGTTGATTGGCCATCACCTGCTGGAGGTAGTTCTGCATGGCAGGAATGTGCACCAAGGTCTGGATGGCGGAGTTCATGTAACACGTCACGCCAAAGTTCAAGAGACCCACTGGTTTCTTTCCCTGGAGCTCCACAGGCCACCGAAACAAATCAGCATCAGACAAAGACAGGGACAGGGACAGGGAAGAAGGTGTATAGAGCAGGGAGACGGAGCTCAAGTCGATATGAGAGTCAGTTTGATTTTCCTTGGTTGCGGGTACAAGAGACACTGGAGGCGTCTTTCTGGAATCGTCCAAAAGGTCTTGTTTCAACCTCAACTTTTCCCCAGCTTCTCCAGAACCATTCATCTCATCCTCCCCATCGTCACCTCTAGCGGGTCCAGACACTTTCTCTCCGGCATTAGTCACACTCACTTTTGGTTCTTCCATTTCTTCCCCTTCTTCCATTTCGCCATCTTCACTTCCACTTCCACTTCCACTGCCACTTTCACTTCCACTTCCACTCTCTTCACTCTCTTCACTCTCTTCACTCTCTTCTTCACTGTCACTCTCTTCACTTTCAACACTAGGATCACTCTCTTCAATACTCTCCTGGACATCTTGGACTCCATGATCTACCTGGACGCTGTTCAAGCCGGTGCCCTGGACAGTTCTCTGGACAGTGCCCTGGACAGACACCTCCTCGCCCAAGTCCTCGGAGTCACCCAAGTCCTCCAGCGACTTGAACCCATGGAACGACGAATCTGTTTGGAACTCCGACGCCAGCTCATACTGTTCCAGGTCTGAGTCTGAGTCTGAATCCGAGTCCGAGTTCTCTTCCACCCCCACTTCTTCTTCCTTCTCCCCCACTTCCTCTCCTAATTCCTCTCCCTCACTTTCTCCCTCACTTTTTTCGTCACTTTCTTCCGCACTCTCACTCTGAGTTCCACGCTCACTCTTTTCTTCTCCCTCACTTTTTCGTGGACCTTGAGTTTCTGCGTTATGATTTGATTTTGTTCGCAAGTTCCCCTTGGCGTCCTTTTTCTTCACGCACCTAAAATCAACAATATGATCTGCATTGATAATTTCGACGCCATTGTGGGCACCATTTTTACCGTCATTTTTTTCGCCATTTTGGACACCATTTTCGTCACCGAAATTTCCATTATTTCCATCATCACTACCAAATTCGTTTCCCCCAAAACCTCCTTCCTTTCCCTTACCAGTCCCTTTCTCCATCCCCTTCTTCCCGTTTCTCCTTCCCTTCTTGGAGTCCTTTTCGTCGGGAAACTTCTTGCCGGTGTAGGCGGCGATGGCCTGGGCCATGGACTTGGGCCGCGGCGGGTCGGGCTTGGCGAGCTTTTTGACGATCATGGGTTGGACTTTTGCCGCCGACGAAAGGACAATGTACCCTTTGGATTTGACACTTTGCACGTCGTGCTCGGGGTGCTTGCCGCTGACAAACGTGAGGGGACTATTAAGTATACGGTCCACGAGGGGGTTGGACATGCCGGCGTGGTGTAGGCACTTTCTGAGCAACAAGTGAAGGTGAGCAGAGAAGCGATGCGCGGTCACGTGCGGCACGTGCCGGCTACCTACGGAGAATCAGAACCAAAAAAGCCAGGAATAGAATCGAACTGGAAATCAAAGAGCGTATGGCTTGGATGAATTTCAGTACAGCAGGGTCCATTGGAGAAGGTTCCAGTGGGAATGGAGTGGATTTTGGGGGGATGGAGGGGAAATGAATGGTAGTCTGTGTGGGTTGGTGTTTTGGTGGATGTGGACGTGGGGATGCAATACCTGCATACGCGTGCTGGTGATGTTACACGATGTCATCTCATTATCAGCTAGTCATCAGAAAAGTCAACTGGATAGGTAAACCAGTGTAGATATCTATGAGATGCCTAAGATTAGTATATAAAGCCATGACGTATTGGTACCATTAGTGAGCAGTCACTGAATGAAGAATGAAGAAGAAGAATGGGTCTTAGTTGGAGATGGGCACAGGGCTCTAAGTCCACGGACTTCCAGTACACTGATAAGTACCCCATAGTACCCTAGACCACCCGTCTAGAAAGTATAAAATTGCCTAAAAAATTAGTACTATTCGCTATAGAGTCCAGCTTTATGAACAGTAGAGCACAATATTACCTTCTATGGTATGCATCATAGTATTCCACAGTCCTCAGTCCTCAGTCCTCATTACACCTCAATACTTCTTATAGTTTTCCCATAATATTCATCATAATTCTTTTCATAGTACTCCTTATAGTTATCCTCAGTATTCCTCAGTCCTCGACACTCCTCAGTACTCCTCAGTATATCGTATGGTACTCCACATAGTACTCCACATAGTTTCTTTATAGTACACTTTATCTTGGCCTAGTACATCAGTTGGTGGGTGTTGTGAAATAATGCGAAATACTGGTTGTAAGAAGACTATCGAGCGTTGGAGGCAAATTGCGGGGGGACCCTCTATTTATATACTTCGCGGTGGCAAACTCTTGGTGGCGAAAATAGGGGCACAAAAAAACCGGATTGCCACTGATTGGTCAAGAGTGGGTATCTGTGTTTCAGAATGTGCGGCTGCATATGCACGTTTTTGCAACTTTTCGAGTATATAAGGGAATGTCCCCGCCGCGTAGCTCACAGAGGATTTATTTTTTGTATTGTTTCAAAATCAAATCTCTCGCCGTTTTGGTCATGGTTGATTCGTGTGTGAATGTTTGCCGAATGTTTTGAGTAGCGTCACATGATAATCCACGGTGTTAGATCCAATACTGTTGTTTTAGGACCCACCCGGTATTTAAGCCTACGATATTAATTGGTTGACAGCCAGCCACCATTGGAAAAGAGATTCTTTTTTGGAAATTTTCCCTTTGAAAATTATCGTTTTTTGGAAACAGCCCCTTTGGAAATAGTCCCTTTGGAAATAGCCCTTTGGGTATAGCCACCAAGTACGTATGAAGAGTCAAGCAACTACTAATAATCGACAGGGTACGCTGACTCCGCTGTCAACTATTGAGGTAGCTCAATACCCCCGTGGGAAGAATCACCAACGAATATAATAACGATTAGATATCAAACGTGCTAACAAGAATCTAACATATCTATTACTATATCACTACACTATACATTGCATACTCGGTTTAGAGTCTATAGCCCAGGAGTCTAATGATCTCAAACTAATCCTGTCCCCCGGGCTAAAATCTCATGGTATCGGTCAAAGATATATATATAAAAGCCTAAAGTCTAAGGTCTCAGCCTAAAATACGAATGGGATATATCGATCTGGATTTACAATATTGGAGCTTCTATCTTTCTAATGGTGGCCCATTCCACCTGTATATTACTATCAGTCTAAGATCTATTTCGATCTACTATACACAATCTGTCATACTACTATAAGACTACTACTATAGTACTATACTAACAACTACAAACTACAAATTATATGTTAGATTCTTGTTGTTACCTCAGGTACTCTGTTTAGTATACTCATTCGCCGATGATTCCTCAGAAAGGGGAATATGAGCTACTTAAGTATTTGACAACGGTATCGCCTAGTCAACCGGTTGTTGCTAGGTGCAAAGAAAACTCTCCACATTCCATCTTGGTACCTCGTACAATTATGGTTGAGAAGTGGCACAATGGAATGGCCACTGTGAAGATTAAACAGCATATGCTCAAAATACCTCAATAGGTAGAGCACTACCTATGGTGGATCTAACACTACAAACTAGACACTAGCCACACATAGATGAGGGTAGATATTGCTGAATGGCTTGTTGAATGGTTTGTTGAATGGTTTGCTGAATGGTTTGTTGAATGGTTTGTTGAATAGTTTGTGTTGGTCTGGCCATTGCAGGATTACAGTGCCTCAAATATCTCAAGCACTTCATGTGGTGGAACGAACAATTACAAAATACGACTTACTCAGTGCCAACAGTACTATCATACAATACATCAACACTTTTTCACTAACTAAAAACTATTCAGTACAGTTAGTACTCACACGCTCAGTCCATTCACTGTTTCTAGTTGAAGCCTGAAATATTGGACGAGTCATGAGCCAATGGAAGAGAGGAACAGCTGAAAGAAGAGGAAGGGGAATAAAAGGGGAAAAGAGGAAGAGGAAGAGGAAGAAAAGAGGAAGAGGAAGAAAAGAAGGACTAGACGGAAAAGAAGAGAAGAAGAAGAGGAGAAATGAAGGACCAGAATGAAAAGGAAACTACTATACAATACAATCATTCTTTTGTCTTAATAAGTTAGTACCGACAGTTAAGCTAACATTACTTCATGCCTATTGAGTGTGGTGCTAGACTTGGTGAATTTGTGGGTGGGTATTTATGATGGTTAAAGCGGATTCGGTAGGTATAAGAATTTTGATTCCATTCACATTGACTCATTCATTCATTCACTCATTTACACATTTACACATTTACACATTTACATGAAATGTCCCCCAAAATCTTCCCCGTCTTACTCCCCATGAAATAAGCCTCTAATATAATTCAAGAGGTTTCAATTTCCAGACTCACAACAGTCATTGTATAATTGACAATCATTCGACTTGCCAGTTCGTGCCTTTTCAGTCCCTATTTCAATCTTAAACCAATATCCACCAATGATAGGTCAGGCAGTCCAAATTGACATTCTAGAGTCCGAAAATCGAATTATATCAACTCTATTCTCAAACACTTCTTTATTAACTCTTTGTTTCTAGTTCTGTCTGGATCATTTCTTTTTTAGCCCAGTCCCAATTCCTATTAAGCTTTTTATACTACAGCAGTGATACAGTAGTAGTGATAGAACTGTAATAGAACTGTAGTAGAGCTGTAGTAGTGATAGAACTGTAATAGAACTGTAGTAGAACTGTAGTAGAACTGTAGTAGAACTGTAGTAGAACTGTAGTAGAACTGTAGTAGAACTGTAGTAGAACTGTAGTAGCGACAGAACTGTAATAGAACTGTAGTAGAACTGTAGTAGAACTGTAGTAGTGATAGAACTCTAGTAGTGATAGAACTGTAATAGAACTGTAGTAGCTCACTAATGTAAGTGTTGTAGTATTGTCATGCTCACTTGGCTCGGAACACTACATTCTCTAAACCCAGTACTAAAAGATTGACCAAGCTCAAAGAAAGAGCAGTCGCTCTAGCAAACCCCGATTCAATGGTTGTCTCTGGTCCAAGTGACTATGAAGAAACTCCACTGTCAAACTCGGATACACCTAATCCGAGCAGGACTATCGCATCAAGACTACGAAGCCAACCACCTCCCAATAATACAGTGGAACTGGCTATGGTTATTGATAGAGATCTGGGTCAGTCGAAGAACTACCCATGAATGACACCCTCTTATTACCGTGGCATTTCGATGTACCACACATCAGTGAATACTCAAGCATCAATCATAGCCACAACCGTTTTACTATTGCATGCAAGAATGTGCAAAAGTCCAATACCCCATGGGATTGGTTTTCATTAACAGACCATTCCATTATCATTGCCAAGGAGGTAACTTTTGGTAAGTTGGACTTTGCTTTTTTTGCTCAACACTTTCTACATCCCAAGAAAGAAAACTTTTTACGTTGGACAGGGCCTCCATATTACAGCGACATGACACAGTAGGGGAATCTAGCACTATTGGCCAAAAGGGCCGTGATCCTATATGATCCTTCTGTGGTTAAAGTCATAAGAGGCTCAGAGAACCAATTTTCAAAGTTATTGTCAAAACACCTTCAACAGTGGTGTGAAGATATCCTCACAAAAGCCAGAACCTCAAAACGCCAGAACCTCAAAAGCCAGAACTTCAAAAACCCTGAAATAGTACTTGTTAGCTTCTTGTTGTAACGATTAGTACTAAGTTATCTATATTCGTTGATGAAACTCCGATAGGAGGAATCTGAGTTGCATATATAACTATTCAAGGGGCGAGCTGTTTAGGTGGTTGGTAGATGGTTGGTAGATGGCTGGTATATATCAGGCAGAGGCTTAATAATATCTCAATAAGTAGGGCACTACCTATGGTGGATATGACAGTACTGTAGTAGTACTGTAGTAGTACTGTAGTAGTACTGTAGTAGTACTGTAGTAGTACTGTAGTAGTACTGTAGTAGTACTGTAGTAGTACTGTAGTAGTACTGTAGTAGTACTGTAGTAGTACTGTAGTAGTACTGTAGTAGTACTGTAGTAGTACTGTAGTAGTACTGTAGTAGTACTGTAGTAGTACTGTAGTAGTACTGTAGTAGTACTGTAGTAGTACTGTATTAGAACAATAATAGTACTGTAAGAGTACTGTAAGAGAACAGTGATACTAGTTTACTAATACCAATATAGTAAGTCGCAATTTTATGGGTGCAATTTATATTTTTTCTCAATAGTCCTGTAAGTGTGAAGAAAAGTGCGGAAAAGTACGTACTATTAAGATACAGTGTTTTTTAAAACGATTCAAACCCCACTAACAAAATTAAACAAATCAATCATTCAAAAAGTTTCATACACCTCTAACAAGTTGTTAACAAGGGAACCCAGTTCATTTCAGTTCAGTTCAGTTCCTCCGTTTTGACCCTTGATTTGTACTGCAAGATTCCCAAATAGTACATATGAGGCAATCGTCCAGTTTAAAGATTTCAGAATATTGAATTTTGATGAAAGTTGATATGAAATATTATGCCATTTGGTTTGATTGACTATACGAAGGGGTTTGAAACTTTTTGAATTATTGGTTTGTTTAATTTTGCTAGTGTGGTTTGAATCGTGTCGCGCTGGTTAGGATCGTTTTGAAAAACAATGTAGTATGGCAATGTGCGTCGTATAGAAAGTGAGAGAAAGTGAGGGAGTGAGAGAAAGTGAGAAAGTGAGGGAGTGAGAAAGTGAGAAAGTGAGAAAGTGAGGGAGTGAGAAAGTGAGAAAGTGAGAAAGTGAGGGAGTGAGAAAGTGAGAAAGTGAGAAAGTGAGGGAGTGAGAAAGTGAGAAAGTGAGAAAGTGAGGGAGTGAGAAAGTGAGAAAGTGAGAAAGTGAGGGAGTGAGAAAGTGAGAAAGTGAGAAAGTGAGGGAGTGAGAAAGTGAGAAAGTGAGAAAGTGAGGGAGTGAGAAAGTGAGAAAGTGAGAAAGTGAGGGAGTGAGAAAGTGAGAAAGTGAGAAAGTGAGGGAGTGAGAAAGTGAGAAAGTGAGAAAGTGAGGGAGTGAGAAAGTGAGAAAGTGAGAAAGTGAGGGAGTGAGAAAGTGAGAAAGTGAGAAAGTGAGGGAGTGAGAAAGTGAGAAAGTGAGAAAGTGAGGGAGTGAGAAAGTGAGAAAGTGAGAAAGTGAGGGAGTGAGAAAGTGAGAAAGTGAGAAAGTGAGGGAGTGAGAAAGTGAGAAAGTGAGAAAGTGAGGGAGTGAGAAAGTGAGAAAGTGAGAAAGTGAGGGAGTGAGAAAGTGAGAAAGTGAGAAAGTGAGGGAGTGAGAAAGTGAGAAAGTGAGAAAGTGAGGGAGTGAGAAAGTGAGAAAGTGAGAAAGTGAGGGAGTGAGAAAGTGAGAAAGTGAGAAAGTGAGGGAGTGAGAAAGTGAGAAAGTGAGAAAGTGAGGGAGTGAGAAAGTGAGAAAGTGAGGGAGTGAGAGAAAGTGTTCGTGGAGACTAGTCAAAAAAATATACATTCAGTGCTATAGATCAGTATTAGTATTAGTATGTTAGATTCTTGTTGAGTCAGGTTCTTTCAACCTATGTTTTAGTATATGTATTGATATACAGGGATATGTAAGTTGTACCTTACAAGACCAAAATGGATTAGCTGGTGCGAGGCTGGTGAAGAGTTTTCACCCACTAGGAACCTGCACACGGCGCATCACTGGTCTGCATACAACGCATCCACGAAGTACTCTGACTCCGTACACGCTAGGTACTTGTTGACAGGTTCTCTGTTGCTATGTTCATTCGCCGATGATTCCTCAAAAGGAGAAATGTGAGCTGATTTTTTGGTGTTTCAAGAGACGGTGTGGCTGGTAGATGGCCTTATACAATGGACTTTGTTGGTATCAGACGGATAATACCTCTATAGGTATATCGCTACGTAAGATGTACAATTATGAGCACTGATCGTGATATGGTACGCGATAGCTTGACCCGTTTCAGCTTATGTTTTAGCATATATTAATATACAGGGATATGTGAGTTGTACCTTACAAGACTGTCTTAAGACTGGGTGCGGACACGCTTGATATTTTCTTCACTCGTCTATGACCTGCACATAGCATCTTCACCGGTATGTATACAATATAGCCACGAAATGCCTCGCCTCCGTGTACGTACACGCTAAGTATTCGTTGACAAGCGGAGTTGAAGGCCGCGGCCGGAATTGTCCAGCTACATCACCTCCAAAAGTCCACCATGAATACTTTTTCAACTCAAAAAATACTCATTGTGAAGTCCGGAATTCTAGGATTCCAAAACATTCACTTTTATTTCCGTACGAAGAAAAAAAATGTCATTTGCGTTGGGCCTTTTTGTGATGGGGTAGCCTGGTGTACGGGTGTTTTGCCGCTTTCCCCCCCGGTTTACCACAGTTCCGGTCATACTAATCAATCATACTTAAATGTTCTACCTATGGTGATCGATCTGTGTGTGGACCAAAGCTTATTGCTATTCTTATTGTACTTCACTACTCATACTTATACTCTCACTTATACTCCACTCATACTTATACTCCACTCATACTTATACTCCACTCATACTTATACTCCACTCATATCTATTTGCTTCTATAACTACTCTAACTACTTATAACTTACTACTCTTTCCGATATCACAGTATTTGCTGCAAATATAAGCTTTCTCACAATCGATCTGTATTCAGATTCATCACATTCTTCTTGATGTTCTTCCTCTGTGAGAACATGAAGACGTTCCTTATGTTTTCCTGGTGTGTAGGATCACTACCTATGGTGGATCTGACACATGTTTTATACATATCAAACATTTATTATTATATAATCTGATTATGAAATTTAACTCTGAAATTATGCCCACCAAAGGCGGGATTTATCATACATGAAAGATAAATGGAACACTAATACTAGCTGTTAGATTTTTGTGAACCGTTCATGTACTAAGATACTTTTACTGCCCTAAGATTTCTTAAAGCGAGGGAATCAAACTACTTAAGTAGTCGGCAGGGGAGTTGAAGTATTTAGTTGGTTGTTGATAGATGCTTGCGGGGAAAACTCTTCACAATCCATCCTGGTACCTCGGGTTTATCACTTTCCATCCTGGTACCTCGGGTTTATTACTTTCCATCCTGGTACCTCGAGTATATCACTTTCCATCCTGGTACCTCGAGTATATCACAATCCACCCTGATGCTTTGTACCCTGATGCTTTGTACCATGATGACTGAGGAGGTGGCATTCTGGAATGGCCCTTATTAGATCAGATTATCAGATCAGACGGCGTAGGCTTCATAATACCTCTATGGGTAGTGCTCTGCCCATCGTGAATCTAACCTGTACAGTAAGTCGCAATTTACATGGTTTTTGTTAGATCCACCATAGGCAGGGCCCTGCCTATGAAAGCATTATGAAGCCTCTCAGTCCGATTGTTACAATGGTGATACGGCGTTTGGCCATCAGGGCACTTCGTGCATAGATGCCCCCTTTCGAATATTCCAGAACAATCCCTACCATTGTTCTGGTGGAGAGTTTTTCGGTTCCACGTTTCTCTCAAAGTTATATAAACCACCTCGGTTCCTCTCTTTGAGGAACCATCAACGAATACAAGTTTAGGCATAAATGTATTAAAAGAACATAACAGTTTCAATTTACATGGTTTCAATTTACATGGTTTCAATTTTATTTTTTTACTCAATGGTAATATTAGTGTGTGGATTTGTTTGTAATGTAAGATAATGTTTGTAGAATTTGTTGAATAGTCAAACAAAGTTGATCAGTGCTTAAATTTAATCAAACACCAATGTGGAGTGCATGGTGGTATACTAGCATAGACTGTATGTGTTAGATCCACTATAGGTAGGACATTAGATATAGAGGTATCATGAAGCCTACTACTACACTACTACTACTACTACACTACTACTACACTACTACTACTACTACTACACTACTACTACACTACTACTACTACACTACTACTACTACTACTACTACTACTACTACTACTACACTACTACTACTACTACTACACTACTACTACACTACTACTACTACTACTACTACACTACTACTACACTACTACTACACTACTACTACTCATACACTACTACTACTACACTACACTACTACTACTCATACACTACTACTACTACTACACTTATACTACTACTACTACTACTACTACTACTACTACTACTCATACACTACTACTACTACTACTACTACTACTACTACTACTACACTACTACTACTACACTACTCCAATATACTTCTATGTAATACTTATACATTCTAAATATCATAAATCAGTCTCTATACTACTGACTACTACTATTAGATCCACTATAGACAGGGCTCTGCGTATGAAGGTATTATGAAGGCTCTCAGTCCGATTGTTACTATGGCCATTGTAAACGCCATGTCATCACCATCTTTGTATGAAGTACTATGATGGTTTTTTCGAATATTCTGGAACAATCCTTACCATTGTTCTTGTGGAGAGTTTTTCGATGCCACGTTTCTCTCAAAGTTGTATAAGCCACTCCGGTTCCTCTCTTTGAGGAACCATCAATGAATTTAAGTTAAGGTTAATTAACGTTATTAAAGAACATAACACTGCTACTATTACTACTACTACTTCAATACTATAGCACTACTATACCTCTATACTACTACTTCAATACTACCATACCTCTATACTACCATACCTCTATACTACCATACCTCTATACTACCATACCTCTATACTACCATACCTCTATACTACCATACCTATATACTACTATACCTCTATACTACCATACCTATATACTACCATACCTCTATAATACTATACTGTTAGATCCAAGATGGGTGGAATACAACACATATAGGTATTGAGCTCACGTTCTCAGTTAATCAAGAACCGATGCTACTACTCCCCTTCTCGGTTCACCGTTACTATACCACTTGGGAAACCTTCCGGAAAACTACTTAATGGTGGCAGATTCCTGAGGAATCATCAACGAGGATAGTTTTGATTAGGTAATAAACGTACTTACAAGAGTCTAGCATATACCTCTATACTATATCTCTATACTACTATACCACTTTTGTTAGATCCACTATAGATAGGATACTACCTATAGAGGCAATATGAAGCCTACTCTGTCCGAACCTAACAATGGTCAGGCCCAAAATAGTACTTCTTACAATGATGGTTGTGATACGGAGTTTTTGGTCATCATAATACTTTATCGTTTGCATTGGCCATCATAATACTTTATCGTTTTCAATGGCCATCATAATACTTTATCGTTTTCAATGGCCATCATAATACTTCGTACAATGATGGCTATCTCGCTCAAAGTTATATAAATCGCTCCGGTTCCTCTCTCTGAGGAACCATCAATGAATTTAAGTTAAGGTTAATTAACGTTATTAAAGAACATAATAGTATGGGTATAGTGGAGTGAATATAGGTTTGTCTTTGAGTATATTGAGGTGTCACCAATAATGAAGTAGTAGAATTGAAGCATTACTCTGAGCCCGAACCCCAAACTCAATTGAATAGTCATTTTGGTATAGTAGTTCATTATAGTGTAGTAGTATCGCTCCATGGTCTCCTTAATTCAATCTACCCAGATCGTGGTCCTCAGTTTAGAAGTGCTATGTTCCAGTCCACTTTGACCTTTCTTCATATGGACTCTCACCTTTCGGTTACCCAACATTAGCAATCGAATGGCTTCCGTGGGAGAATACATGCTCAATGCGCAGCCTTCCACGTCAATTCAATCCTCACGAGGAATCTGAGCTGCTAATATAACTCTTCGAGAGAGAAAGAGTGTCTGGGGAACAACTTAATAGCCGTGATTGTTCTAGCTCGCCGCAGGCCATCCTGCCACCTCGTCCAATGATGGCTGAGTAGAAGGCCTTATATAATGGCTATTGTTGAGATTAGACTCCAACCCAGCATTATACTCTTCTTCATCTCTCAACTAAGGCAACTGATGGAGTATCATTCCATCTTCGGTTAGCCCGGTATTGATTTGAAAAGCTCATCAAAAGTTACCAGCTAGCAGAAAACTCCATTTGGTAAAAGAGACATAACCTTCTGGTCTCCTTAATATGAGATTGATTGCTTGACCATATCATTCTTCTAGACCCAACCTTCCTCATTCACTATTCCATTGCTTGCTTACTGACTATGGCCTGCCATAGTTCAATATCTTCACACTATTTCCCATAATTTCCTTCATCCCAGTGATGCACACTGTAACTTTTTCTTCCTCTTGTTCCTCACTAGAATTTCTTCTTTTAGTGTTGACTTCTGCCCTGAAGTCTTCTCTGGTCTGACCATTAGTAGTCTTGCTGCTTCCAATTTGACTCCCATAACAGCTTCCATAACAGCTTCCAATTTGACTCCCATAACAGCTCCCATAACAGCTCCCATAACAGCTTCCATAACAGCTTCCATAACAGCTTCCACAACAGCTTCCACAACAGCTTCCGCAACAGCTTCCCTGTTAACTTCCATTCAAAGTGCCTCCATTCTGAATGCTTTCCTAGTGACTTCGTCACTAGTGAATCACTGGACTCCAAAGACCCGGCGTTGCCCACGCTTATAAGCTAAACGAAGCAACTCGGCATGGCCTATATTTGCAGCAGCACGACGCTGCTTCTTCAACTCAATCTGGAGACTTTGCATGCGGTGTTTCAACTCGTTATCCACCGGCCCATCGCCCGTGGCAAACCGCTTACGGTGGGTGCTTGCCTCGAAATAGATGCCCACGTTCTCGTTGCTCAAGAGGTTTCGCTTGGTGCCTTTCCCAATACCCATAAAGTCGGACTTAAAGTCAGATTTGAAATCTGTCTTATCATCGGCCTTGTCGTTTTGCTCAGACTCTTCGTCCTCCTCGTCCTGGTCGATATCCTGCTTAAGCTCGTCACTCTCCTCTGCAAGCTCAGTATCCTCAGCCTTGGAGCCAGCCCGGCCAAAATACGTCCGCAAAGCATCCTTCATATGTGAAGAAGTATCGCCCATCATCAACTCGTACCGCATATTAAACAAGGGCAAGTCTCGCTTGACCACAGCACACGGCACACGCACCTCTTGTGCCATCAACTCGTCCGCCTTTGACGCCAAGTTCTTATGATACTCTGTTTCCAAGCCCATAGTCTTGTATAGGCTGGAAAGCAGTGATTTGTGGAGAATGGCATCGAAGATTTCGCCATCCCTGGGGCCCTTATAGAGCTTGATATCGAGGGCATAGTACTGGTCCGAATGCACCCCATAATCGCGGTCCTCTAGTCCCTTCTCCTCGGTCTTCTTCTGGTACCCCACGGGAAAGGCCCGGAAGGCGCCAATCTCCACCTTCCGCTGGTTCACCGTCTGCACTGGGTCCACTACGATGGCCAAATATGGGTCCTGGAAACTCTGGTTGAGACTTTGCGTGGCCACATCAATGCCACTGAGCCAGCAACCGTATCCCGGATGCAGATGGTACCAGCCCACAATGCTATCGTTGCGGCCCACGTCCTTGAGCACGTCCAAGTATTGTACCATATATTCGTACGCTTCACTCTGTGCATTGACCCGTGTTTCTGTTCCCTCCACTGGGAGAGAGTACACGTCCATAACAATGAACATGTCCCTGACGATTTTTCCCGTGAGCATGCCCATGACTTCGATGGACCCACCCACCTTAGCATGCACACTCATCTTGACCAAGGCCACGGTCGATATGAGCACCTGCGTGAAGTACTTGGGCGAGTTGCGCCATGGCCGCGTTTGGAGCGCAGACGTATCCTGTTGGAGCGCGTAGAGTGAGCTACTTTTTTGATGTTCGAAGTGGAGCTGCTCTTTATTGAGGTGCACTGTTTTCCCATTGGCCTGGTGGAGTTTGTGCGAGAGGCTGTAAATTAAGGAGTCCATCAATAAGGATTAACAAATGGCACTAAGAAATGATCAACAAAAAATGAGAATCAAATTGTCACAAAAAATGGCACCAAGTGACACCAAAAAATGACAACCAAAAATTACAACCAAACTTTCACAAAGAATTATCACAAAAAATGACAACCAAAATATCACAAAAAATTGGTCACAAAAAATTCAAGAAAATCAATACCAATAAATAAACAAAAATTAGACTGACACAAATATAAAAGGAATGACCAAGGAATTGGTTTGATTGGTTAATTTGATTGGTTGATTTGATTGGTTGACGGCGTTATGACTCAAGGTAGACCACTATATGATCTATAGAACTGGAGATAGTTGTTGTATCAGTTGTAAGTAGATGACGGACGGACTGACGGACGGACGGAAAGATTAATGAATGGATGAATGAATGGGGATTGAGGCTGGTATACTAATCGATATGGAAAGAAATGGATGGATATATTAAAACGGGGTATGGATGGATGGTGGTGGAGGGAGCGCGCTATTTGTGCTTTGGTGCAGGAATGAAGTAGTACAAACTACTGTGGTCCGCAGAGCTGAACTTGCGCCCGTCCCTCCCCCGAGGATCCAAAGTGTGGTAGTCCCGGTTGGATGGCGGAATGTAGAAGTCTTGAGACGTCCTCATAATTTCACTCTTATCCACCATCGTGGCGTTCGGGTACACGTCGTAAGGGCTGGGGCGGCCGTTGGCAGGCCATTTCTGGAAAATGCCAGAGAACCGCTTCCTCAAGTGGATTGGCGGCGGAGCAAGCGCCACGGGCACCCGGGGAGAGAGAATCACCCTAGAATTGCCTTTGCTCGAAAGCTCCTTGTACTGCACATGGATGGTTTTGTTCATGAACATGGAGTGGTTGTCTCGGGCCACAGCACTGGCGGCGGCAGCTTCGTCGGTGAACGTGACAAAGCTGAAGGTTGACGATCCCTTTTGAATCACAGACACATCCACTATTTCCCCGTGCACGGAAAAGTGCTGGCGGATACTATCTTCGGTGGCATCTGGGGGCAACTGGCCAATGAAGATCGAGAGTTTATCAAACTGCAGTGGCTTCATGCCCACATCGTCGATGTTCTGTGCCCACTCCACGTGATACTCTTCGCTCTCTGAAAGACTTGCAAACGCTCTGATAGCATCATCTCGGTAAGAGTACTTGATGAACCAATTCAAGCTGGCGTCGGGAACGGGCCCGCTGACCACGCGCCCGGCGTGTGTGCTGGGGGTAATGATTTCAATCTCACCGTATTTGGAAGCAAGGTCCTGGAGCTGGTGTCTTCCCATATGCTGGAAAAAAGAAATGAACAATGTGCGGTTGACTTTGGCAGCCTCACATCTTAATTTGCGCCCATCGAGCTCGGAATTGTGCCCCAATTTGATTGCCTTTTGACAGTCCCGGTCGTTAGTATACTGAACAAAAGCATAGGGGCGGTTGACGGGGTCTCTAAGCACTTTGACGGACGCCAACTCGCCAAAGGCGCCGAAATGGTCGGTAACGGAGCGGCAAAGCTCATCGTCGGATCTAGTGGCTCGGAGACTGGCCACAAACACACAGGCCGATGGCCGCCGCTTGCCATGCCTGAAGGACGGATCCTTGGACATTTTCATGTTGTTGAAGCTGGGAGCAGGTGCGTAGTTTTCCTTGTTTAAATCCTGTCCCGAAGAAGCCTTGATGGGGGAGGACATAGTAGTGGGTAGAGTAAGTAGTAGTAGGGGTGGCGCTTGTGTATCAGGAAAAGAGTAGTAGTGGGGAACGCTTTTTCCGAGTACTGGCTTCTATTTAAGCGCATGTCTGTGCTTTCACAAATGGCTCTGTGGATGCAAACGGTGTGCGTGTGTGTGCAGGATATGGCTGCAAAACGCGCCCCGAAACAATAACTTATTAAGCCAATACTTTAATCCTCGAAGCGGCCCTAAGCTAGTATTGAGTTCCGGGTTTTTGGTGAGAATGGAGTTTATCGTCCAATTTGGCTTTTATTAAACTATTGGGGAACACCAATACGCAAATTGGGCCATTCATTTCAGAAATACCCCTATTTTTGGTGTGGGGCGTGTTATTCCAAAAGACCAAAAAACTGTATTGGCTGTTGTGTCAAAAGGCTTCCGTTTTCCCTACTTTAGTCTCGACGTCTTCGGATTCATGTGTGAATTCAGTGGTATCAGAAACGGATTTAGTGCTCAAATACAAAAGGATCGATCCCTCATTATATATGTCTGTGGCGCCAAGAAAATGCCCGGGGATATCATTCCCGTTCTTGCAGTGTTTCAGATATGCAGCCGGATTGGGTTTGCCACTCAGCCAGTGGTACATAAGAAGGAAGTGGTGCGCTGTTTTCAACCCCCACTCGAGGGTCACATGATTTAAGAAATCGCAGCTCTCGGCTGTGCAATTGCAGCCTCCGTCTCGGGGGGCAAGTGGTGCGCGAGGCTGAGAAGCAGGGAACTTCGATATGCGGTGCCCCCTGCACAGAACACTTAATCCCCGAGCAAGGTAACCCCGGGGCCCCCGAAAAAGCTGACACCGTGGCGAGATATTTGGGTGAAAAAATGAGATGCCATTTCGGTCTGTACTTCATATGGGAACACCCGGCCCGCTCCGCCTCCGCCATCTGCGGTCCTATCTACAACTCGAGCTGCCATATCTGTGAATCCCGAAAAATAGTGGAGGTGGAAGCGCGCAGCTTGTGTGCACGCCCTAACGTGATTACTCCGCTTCTCCTCAAATTCTTTCCTCGCAACATCGCCTATCCTCTAGCGAAGTTTTTTCCCTCATTACCCCATACTTTTTTGGTCCTTGTCCACGCAACACCGGCTATTAAAACCACACACCAAAGCCAGGAAACACCACAACGCTTCTTGTTGTCTTTTTTGTCTGCCATCCCTTCGTTCATGTCCATCTAGTCTCTGCGATTTTCACTCCACATTTTTCATATTTACACGCAGACGCACCCCTCGTTTAAGACAGCAAAGTCTTGTGTCCACCCAGTATCAGTTCTGTCCAATCCTTACTTGACAGTGTACTAGCGAGAGCCTGCGTTTCTTCCACCGAGTCTGCCATAGAATTGTGTTTCTCATTTGTGACCTTCTACCGTCCGTTGCAGTCGTCCATCTAATTTTCTTCACCTGGATCCTCGTCTATCTTGAGACCCACCGTTTGTTTGTGGAGTAAAGCATCATGATGTCGTCCAAAATCGACGCCAAGCGAAAAGACCCGACTTCTCGTCCATACAAGTGCCCTATCTGTGATAAGGCCTTCCATCGGTTGGAACATCAAACCCGCCACATTCGAACACACACCGGGGAAAAGCCCCACTCATGTTCGTTTCCAGGCTGCAACAAGCGATTTTCTCGGCTGGACGAACTCACCCGTCACTCCCGAATCCATACAAACCCTAATAGCAGGCGCAATAAGAACCTCTCCAAGATCGATTTCGCCGAGGACGAGCAGTCCGTGCCGGAGTCACCGCCGGCATCCAAACTTAATACCTTCAACAGCTCACCTTCGTTGGGCTACATTCCCGAAACAAATGGAGAATCGTCTGCCACATCGTCGCCGTCCAGCGACTCGCATAAACTCGGCACGTCCGTGACTTCAGGAGATACCGATACAGAAGTGGACATGAAAGATGGAAAGCTTATGGAGAGCCTTTCCACCACGAGCTCCACCATGAACATCGACTTGTTAGCCTCAGCAGCCACGGAAGAACTCAAGGTGTTGGAGAAGTCAAGCACCAATACGTCGGGCAAGCCACGGCCGCATTTGGAATACGCCAAGAGCACAGCCAATTCACAGTCGCTTCCGTCTCTAAAAGACTACTTCAAGCCCGGATCCAATACGTTTTCATTTGCTCCGCTGAGCTCCCTGAACAACCTCCAATACCTATCGAGTGTGGCGCTCACTTCCAGCAAGTCGCCCAGCGGGAAAGCGGCGTTCAACACGCTCCTGCTGCTCCAGAAAATGACCCCGTTAACTCCCCAAGTGCATCATCCCGTTCCTGGCCGGTCCAAGATCCTCGACCAAAGCGACTTGGACTACGTGCAGAACCGGCTCAAGAAGAGCAGGCCGAACTCACCTACGGGCAATTTTACATTACCCAACTCGCCGGTGTTGGGGCTTTCATCGGCCAATACGCCAGTGATGTCGGCACACAGCTCGTCGACGAACCTTTCGTCGTTCTTCATGACACCGATGCCCAAGCCATTGGAGACTCCTGGTGAAGGCATGAAGAAACCGGCTCAGGGCAAGGTGGTGCCTCGGAACATGAACATGACGCCGCCACCCAACGCAGCGAAGAAGGAGGCCGAAACGAATCTGCCGCAGCAGTTGAACCACTTGCCGCCGTTGAGGAGTTTGAAGTTGGACTTGCCGACGAATTTGACCATGAACCAAGATTCGGACTCGTCCAAGTGGATCTCTTCGGGGCCTCTGCAAAAGATGGAATAGAAGCCGGAATGGTTAGAAGTAGGAATGGATAGAGATATGGAGCCTGAAGAGTTAAGATGAAGATTCAAGGTTTCATGTTACAGGCCATAACAGTTGAGAGACTCCATGGTCTTCAGGCCAGGTCATAACAGTTGAGAGACTCCATGGTCTTCAGGCCAGGTCATAACAGTTGAGAGACTCCATGGTCTTCAGGCCAGGTCATAACAGTTGAGAGACTCCATGGTCTTCAGGCCAGGTCATAACAGTTGAGAGACTCCATGGTCTTCAGGCCAGGTCATAACAGTTGAGAGACTCCATGGTCTTCAGGCCAGGTCATAACAGTTGAGAGACTCCATGGTCTTCAGATTACATGACAAGTTCTTGATGTACGGATACATAGATGACAAGAAATAACATAGTTGCATAGATAGCTGTGGGGAGTAGAAAAGGAGGAAGAAAGCGAAACTGAGTAGAAAAGAAGGTGTATTACATGGAGCTATTGGTCTTTGAACACCTACTCTCAGGTTCCTTCCCTTGAAATCATCCACCAATGAACAAGTAGCTAATCACATGGTGTAAAACTAAAGGATGTTACTACAGTGTTTATTAGTAGATAGGTAATAAAGCCGTACACTACTAGCATGATTTTTAGTGGTCTGTGTAATACTAGAGTAAAAATAGTGACCAGTACAGTGTAGTGACCAGTACAGTATAGCAAAGTACTGGTTGAGTGTCGTGAAGTACTAATACAATGTAGAGCACTGTAATAGTGTAGCAAAGTACTAGTACAGTGAAGCTAGAGTAGTCTTGCCTTGTAGTACAGTACTTGGTACTACAGTACTTGATAGTACATTACTTGGTACTACAGTACTTGATAGTACATTACTTGGTACTACAGTACTTGATAGTACATTACTTGATAGTACATTACTTGGTACTACACTACTTGGTACTACATTACTTGATAGTACACTACTTGGTACTACATTACTTGGTACTACATTACTTGGTACTACACTACTTGGTACTACACTACTTGGTACTACACTACTTGGTACTACACTACTTGGTACTACACTACTTGGTACTACACTACTTGGTACTACACTTTATGGTCAATTCAGACTTCAGAAACCAATCCACTCCATAAACCTTATTTCTTCTTCTGTAAGTCACTGCATAAAATCCACTATTCCAGTTCTCATGGCAATCAATCCAAATTCCATATATTAGGTTCTTGTAAGCACGTAAATTACCTAACCACTGTTTTAATACTGTACTAATATATTTTTTCTCTCATACTCATTCATACTAACTCACTCATACTATAGTCATATAATTCTTCTCTCATACTTATATTCATACTCACACTATACTGATACTATATTCACTCATACTGACTCTCCTATACTCACATACTATACTCACTCATACTCACACTATACTCACTCATACTCACTCACACTCACTGATACTATACTCATACTATACTCACTCACACTCACTGATACTATACTCATACACACTCAATCATACTATACTCACTCATACTCACTCATACTCACTCATACTCACTCATACTCACTCATGCGCGTAGTCTATTGTCACACACATTCCATACACATTCTCATAGTCTTTTTCTATGCTCACTCTTTACACTGTTTTTTACACTTTTTCTCATACTGTTTTTTACACTCTTTTTCTCATACTATTTTTTACCCTCATTCTCACTGTCATTTTTTCACACTTTTTCACACTTTTTTACTACTCACATTTCACTACTCATGTTAGGTTCTTTAATACATTTATGCCTAAACTTGTATTCGTTGATGTTTCCTCAAAGAGAGGAACCAAAGTGGTTTATATAACTTTGAGAGAAATGTGGAACTGAAAAACTCTCCACTAGAACAATAGGTATTGTTCTGGAATGTTCGAAAGGGGCCATCTATGCACGAAGTGCTCTGATGGCCAAACACCGTATCACCACTATAACAATCGGACTGAGAGGCTCCATAATGTATCTATAGGTAGTGTTCTACTTATTGTGGATCTAACAGTAGTAGTATAGTAGTATAGTAGTATATGTTAGATCCACCATAGGCAGGGCCCTGCCTATGAAGGTATTATGAAGCCTCTCAGTCCGATTGTTACAATGGTGATACGGCGTTTGGCCATCAGGGCACTTCGTGCATAGATGGCCCCTTTCGAATATTCCAGAACAATCCCTACCATTGTTCTGGTGGAGAGTTTTTCAGTTCCACGTTTCTCTCAAAGTTATATAAACCACCTCGGTTCCTCTCTTTGAGGAACCATCAACGAATATAAGAGTTTAGGCATAAATGTATTAAAAGGACATAACAGTCTTGCTGTATTATATTTAGGAGTCTTGCAGTATAATATTTAGGAGTCTTGCAGTACTACATTTAGGAATCTTGCAATGTTATTGTTCTTCAATAAAGTTAATCTCAAATAATGGAGTAACTATATAACTGGGCTCTCACCCCCTTTATATATCTGGCGCTATCGGTGGTAGTAACCTGGCCGTAGGGGTGATATGTAAGGACCCTTATCCTGAAGGAGTGGGGTGGTATGTATAAACTCTTATCCTAGACTCACTGCTTTGTCGTTGGACCCTTCACTCAGTCGAGTAGGTTTCATGTCTAACACATTCTGAGTGTCTGGAATCTTGCTGTCCAGTTTTTGAAAACGATTCAAACCAGTGCGACAAAATGTTTCGTACCCCTTCGCACATCCTTTCAAACCAAATGGCATAATGTTTCACACCAACTTTCATTAGAATTCAATATTCTTAAATCTTCAATCTGGACGATTGCTTAATATGTACTACATCTGGCGGTCTTGCAGTACCAATTAAGGGTCAAAACGGACGGAACTGAACTGAACTGGACTGGGTTCCTTGTTATCCTGAATATAACAACTGATTAGGGGTGTACGAAACTTTTTGAATTATTGTTTGAAACATTTTTCTAGTGTGGTTCGAAACATTTTGTCGTGCTAGTTTGAATACTTTTGAAAAACACTGTACCACATTTAGGAATCTTGCAGTATTAATCAAGGGTCAAAACGAAACGGATGGAACATGAACTGATTTCCTTATTTTTCTTTATCCTGTATACCTCAACTTGTCCATTTGGTTTGAAAGACTATGTGAAGGGATACGAAACTTTTTAAATCATTGGTTTGTTTAATTTTGCTAGTATGGTTCGAAACAATTTATCGCGCTGGTATGGAATACTTTTGAAAAAATACATGAAAGGATCAGTGCTCATAACCATTCATCGTATTACAAGATATAAAGTAAACAATACAGTATAGTAATCTGTCCAATTTTACTTCATGGTAATTTGGAAAGCCTAGCAACCTAGTAACCGGCTGGATACACTATTTCCCCCGGTCCAACTACTTAGATAGTTCAAATTCCTCCTTCTGACAAATCATCAACCAAAAAAACATACTAAATAGAGTACCTGACGTAACAACAAGAATCTAACACATTGAATTTAATTCACATCAAGTGTTGGATCCACGATACACACAGACTTGTATATAGAGGTATTAAGAAGCCTCTCAGTCGGATTGTTACAATGGCCATTGCAAATGCCGTATCAAGGTCATTGGTCATCGATGCACAAAGTGCTATGATGGTCCTTTTAGAACATATTGGAATAATCCTTACCATTGTTCTGATGGAGACTTTTATTTAATTCACATTAAGTGTTAGATCCACTTTACGCATGGCCCTGTCTATACAGGTATCATGAAGCTTACTCTTTCCAATCCTAACAATGGCCATTGTTTTAATGGAGGTTTTTTTCGAATGCCATGTTTGTCTCAAAGTTATATAAGCCGTTCCGGCTCTTTGAGGAACCATCAAAGAATATAGTATTAGCAAGGTATAAATGTATCAAAGAACATAAGACATACTAATAGACACAGATCAAGACAGAAAGTAATCTTTTCTAGTTTTTGGACGTTTTCCCCGATGCTTGTATTTTCATGTCTGTTCTTTCATGTCATTCTTTTTATATATATGGGTAATTTTTTTCTTTTTTATCAATATTCTCTTGTTCAGTGTAGTTCACGTATTCTCACGTTTTTACGAGTTCATGTATAAATGCAAAATCACCAATAATCTAGAAAAATCATTAGTAACAAAATAACGATGTTGAGATATTTGGTTGAAGAGAGACGATTAGAATAGAAATTACATTTAAGTGACTCGAGAAACTATTGTTCAAATCCGTTAGACGACCTCCTTAATCTGACTAGCTTCATATTTGTTGTTGTTTGCGCACTAGTACCATTATGAGTCGCGCACGACCACCCATAGTCTAATACGTTATAGTTGGTTATAGACCATTAAACGTTGGTGTATCGCTTAGAGTGTATGTATGGTTAATTACTATACGATAAAGCGTGTTTAGCTTGGCATTCGTTATAAGGGATACTCTCTCTATTCCCAATGAACAATTATTTCTGTCTTCAGTATGGGTAGTATCTGCAATCCAGACACGGCCCTCGGTATAAGTTTGACTCTTTCACGCAAACCAGCCCCACATTGGACGCCCTGATTGCCTATCTGACATTTTTATTGTTTCCTCCAAATTCGTACCAATCTTAATTCTCTGCCATTAGACATAGATGATGGTCCAATTGGGCTAGTATCTGGTTTAGACTCCACCAAAAGACCAGACCTCCGATTCATCCTCGATTCGGTCACTGAACATCGTCTCCTCATCTCCACCTGCCTCCAACCGCTCTCTCTCCACGGATGCCAACCGCGAGGCAACTCTCTTGGTATAGTCACCGATGGACCGGGGCTGGATGGTCATAGAGCCCACGGTAATTGGCGCCTGCGAAACCCGCTCAAACCATTGTTTAAACTGTGTCTGGTCTACATCTTCGACCAAGTTGAACACCGACAAATACGCCTTTTCGGCAGCCAAGCGGATTGGAATCACCGCATCTCTCAAACACGAAAAGACGGCGGGCCCAACCACATCCAAATATGGCTCCAAACACTCGCTATTCTTCAACCGGGCGATGGTCCGGATCACAATAAGTGCAAGACGACGAGTATCGGCGGAGCTGGATGCAGGCGCATACGCAGACTCGGCCAATTGCTTGACTGCAGCCTCTCTGTTTTCCAATGGCAACTCGAATGGCTCCAGTTCCGACACAGAGGCTTCTTGTTTGGGCAGCTTTCTTTCGCCCTGTAAAAGGAGGAGTTTTCCCAACGCCACCGTGGCATTATCGGAGATATAAGGCGAAGCAGCGTTGGAACACTCGAGAATAAACTCCACAATCTCGCTTAAAAGCCCCGTGTGGAACACATGCGCTGGAGCATCTCTCAAGAACGAGTTAAGCGACAAAATGGCAAACTTCATTTCCGTCGCATCATTGCGCTTGCTCAAGATCTTATTGCGAAGAATATTAGCTGCTTCTTCTGGAGACAACACTTGAGAAAGCGAACCCAAAAGCCGGGCGTAGGCCACTGCTGATTGGTCGTTGACGCTGTTCAACTCCTGTTCCACCAAAGTCATGATGGAAGTCTTGGATACTTCGCTCATGTTCTTTCCTCCCTTCAACACCACCTGAAGCATGGCCTTGAGAAGCGAGTTCTTGATGGCCTCGTCGTCGGCAGTTTTGGCGGCAGTAACCAATTCCGTCACGAGCGAGTCCACGCGAGGCTGGAACTCGATGAGAAGTCCCAAAGCCTCCACGGCTCCATTTCTCAACCGGTCATTTGAAGGATCCATCAACGACCGTACAAACGTCCTTTGAAGTTGGGGGATGAATGGCCTCAAAAACTGCGGAATCCGACGCAATAAGTTGGTCAAAGCGGCCAAAATCGCCGTCTTGATGTCGGAACTAACCCTTTCTCCAATCACACGGATAAGAGGTCCGGTGATGGGCGTAGCAAATGGCTTCAAGTTCTCAGGCGGCGTGCGGTCGATAATCTCGGCCAATGAAAGCGCAGAAAGCTCCTTCTGCTCCGAAGATCCGTACATTAAACCATGTGAAAAGATGGGCAAGATACAGCTGGGGCCCTTGGGGAGCGTGAAACCAGGCAAGTTCTCGCCCTTGACTCCGGAGATAATCAAAGCCTGGTGGGCAGGTTTGATCAATTGCTCAAGTGTAGGCTTGTCCTGGGCCTTGACCAAAGCAAAGAGGGCTTCGAAGACTCCTTGCACCACGTCAGTATCCTTATCGCCAAGATAAAAGATAAGCTGGGACACCAAGTCCTGCACGTAGATCAGGTAGTCGAGATTGGTGTTGGCAAAGAATACCCCAAGACGGTGGGTGATGGCGGCCCGTTTCTCCGGGTCCTGGTGTTTCACCAAAGCCATCAATTGCTGCATGACTGGATGCACTCCAGAGTCGTCGTTAATGGACAAGAGCGTCTTGTCGAAAGCGTTGTTTGCCTCCTCGATTGTTTGGGCATCTCCACTCTTTCTGGCGTCTATCACGGCCTGGAGCAAAGTGTTGATGATTGCACCAAGACGCGAGTAAAGAGCAGAACCAGCCACTGATGCCAACGAAGCCAAGGCCCTTGTTTTGAAGGTATCGATCGGAGGAGTCATCAAGGTTGGAATCAAAATAGGGAACACCACATCGGCCTTTGTGGCCATGATATCCTCTAAGGCCAAAAGTGCATTTTCCGAATCGTCCGACTCCAACATATTCAACAAATATGGCAAGATCTCGTCGATCACCACCTTGCCGATTCGGTCTTGAAGCGCTTCGAAGGCCTGGGCCGCTGCTGCACGGACGCCTGCAGACAGATCCGTCAAGGCATCTCTGATGATCAGAATGAATGTATCCTGGAACCGTTCCAAGGCATCGCTGTTGGCAGAATTGATCAATTCCGTAGCTGCAAAACAGATACCCTGTTTTCCATCGGCATCGCTCGAAACAAGCAAATCCTCCATGGTAGGAAGCAATTGAGCCAAGGCATTTGCTCCCACACGACGCACCACATCTCCCAACGTGGTGGCAGCGATAGTTCTATGAGTTTCATCACTAGATGCAAGTCTCTTGACCAACATCTGGGTCAAGCTAGGAATGATCTCCTTGACAGTCTTTGGCGTGTTGGCCACCAATGCCTTCCAGATATCAATGGATGCGGCTCTCACCACACTGGTAACATCGGAACGACAAACGTAGACCGATGCCAAAATACGGTCTCTTCTTTCCTGGCCCAACACATCCACGAGGTTGCGATTGACCTCCAGTTGCTCTTCCGTGAGCTCATTTTTGCCGGAAATTCCGGTGACCTGGAACAACAAATCACCCGTAAGTTCCACAGACGAAAGTCTGATCCGGTAGGAGGTATCGGCCATACCCTGTTCCAATTCAGGTAACAACAAATCAATGGCCTTGGAGGCGTAGTTCTTGACAATCAATCTTCCAGCCTTCAAAGCGGTTCCACGGATCTCCTCATCCGTGTCAGCCAAACCTCTCAAAATGGGAGGAATGATTTGAGATAAGTATGGAGCAAACTGAGACCCGAAACAAACAGGCAAGTAAAGTAATAATGGCACATATCCTGCACGTACGTGGTTGTATGGAGATTGGGCATTGGAGAGAATGGAAGGAAGCATCTCGTCCAATTTGGAAAGCCCCAAACCGGCAATGACCTCGGCCAAGGCCTGTGCAGACCCAAGACGGTCACCTGCTTTGGTGGGGTCGTTCAAAGTACCCGTAAGACGAGGAATCAAGTCGGAGAAGCGATCCTCTCCCAATTTCTCCACCAATGATCCCAAAGCTCTGGCACCAGTGGATCTAGTTTCTGGAACTGGGTCCACCATGGCGACCTCGAGCTCAGCCACCAACGAAGGCAAGTAGGGCAGGAGATCGTTGCTGTCGACCAAAATGGACATGTTTCCAACAATCTGACAGGCCTTTTTCTTCGTAGAAGCCGACCGTTCTCTCATTCCACGATGGATGACATGGATGATGAGAGCCAAAGATGGACCATCGATGTAATGAACAAACTGTGTCTTAATCAACTTATCGAGCGCCTCCTCGGTGTATTTGGTAGGATCACCAATAGCCCTTATCAAGTCTGGCACAATGGTCTGGATCTCCGGGTTTCTGATGACTTCTCCAAACCTTTTGAGCGATTGGTCAGCTGCTTTTCTCACTTCCTTATGGGAATCGTTCAAAACTCCCACGATTTCCGGCACAATGGTCGACAACGAAGCAGATAACTGCGTAGGGTCAAGGTATGCCATGGAACCCAAAAGCTCCACTGAGCCCTTCTTGGATCTCCATGCAATATCGTCCAAATTGCGAATGGCAAGCGGAATCAACTGCTTGATACCGTAACTGGTGGTGCACTTCATGATTTGCCGAGCAGCCAAGTCGGTGGCTTCACGGACCTGTGGACTTGGGTCACCCAAAAACTTCAAGATAATGGGCAACACCTCAATCACATAGGGTTCAAACATGGCGCCCAAAACCTGCGACAAACAGTCAAACACAAACGAAACACCCTCCCGGGCATTCTCGCTCTTCTTGTTGTCTGCAGCAGCGGTGATTTCCCTCATGACGTCATTGTTGAAAAGCGACTTGATTCCTGCACCCTTGACCAATCCTGCAATACCGTAAGCAGCACCTTTTCTTTCGGCCAAGGTCTTTCCGTTCCAGAGCTTTTCCAAGAGTTTTTCAAACGTGTCTTGAAGCTTATCTTGGAAAGATTTGACAAGAGGTGCGATACACTCTGAGACTGCAAACTGCACATCCTCCGATGGAGTGTCGAGAGTCTGTAACAAACGGTCAAAGATGATTTGAAGCCGTGAGTCGTCTGCGGCCAAGTGCCGTCCCAAAGAACCATACAAGATGATGACCAGCTCATTGATTCTGTCTTGTTTTCTTGAATTCTCGTCTTTTTTGGCCAAACACGTCTCGAAAATCTCGATAAGAACCTCCACGTTCTCTGCACCCGATTGCTTGATGATTTCAGTTCCGGCCTCCAAAAGTTCCTGGGCCACCAACTCCTCCTTGTCTCCAAGGGTTTCTTCTGGCACAAGGAAAGTGAAAATCCTTTGAACTGCCTCCGAAGACTTGCACAATGGACTGAGGAAACGCAAGGCAATGGCGATGGTCGACCTGGACTCCCACATGTCACGTGAAGCAGCTGCTGTATTCACAGCAAGACCAAACTTGTCCTTCTCTGCAGGAGGTGGCACCTCTAACTTCTTAAAGAGCTGCAACAACTCATTGGACCATTTCAAGTAGACGGATTCGTCATTTTCACTAAGAACTTCAATGGCAGAAGCGATGGATTTGGCAACCGTCAAGCGAAGTCCAGCATCTTTTTGATCAATGTAAGCGAGTAATCTTTGAGGGGCGTCTGCAGGAAACTGGAAGTCACTTTCTTCCCAGATGGTTCTGGACAACTCAGCAACTGCATTATCGGTATCGTGCATAGTCAACCAGATTTGGTCAGAGTAAGTCAAATCCTCCGTCAAGTCAAACTCAGCATCGATACTCTGAAGAATGGCATTTTTGACAAACGCATCGGGAATCACCAAATTCAGAAGAAGTATTTCCAAATCCACGAGGGTAAAGTTCACGGATATTTGCTGACAAACAGTGGAGAAACATTCCTTGACCATCTTGGCACGGGTTGGGATCTTCATCAATTCAATGATTGACTCCAAAATCGGCCGGCGGGGAATGTACTCATTCTCAAGCATATTCTGTGCAGAAAGAATACTGATAGCCAATGAAAGGTGCTCTTCTTCAGGGTCCTCGTGATTGAACTCCGAAGTGACCTTTTGCTTCTTGGAGTTTTTGAGTGCCACTGCTTTTCCGTTTTCTATCACCTTGATGATCAATGGTGCAACGTAAATGTAACCCGTCACTGTAAACCAATCATCCACAAGCATTTTAATTCTAAACAAAATCGTGCTCAAACTCTCAAGAAGTGGCTGCTGGGTGTACTGTTGAGGAATACCCTTGATGCCATAAAGTCTCAAGATAATTGCACCGGTCATTTCAGCCAATGGGTGCAATCTGGCCTTGATCTCATTGGATGCAGCGATGAATGTGACAGTACCCTTTTCTCCGAGCAAATCATGGGCAAGAGGATGTTTCAAGAGCTCCAAAAGGTCGAAGACGGCAACACTGTACCATTCCAAGCCACCTGTATTCAAGGAATTGGAGTTACCGGTAAAGGTAGTAATGATGACGAAAGCACGGTTGAAACGCTTGATGATTGCGTTGATGTTGGCACGAATGGTCGATTCCTTGGCGATCTGTTCATTGAACAAAGCCTGTTCTTCTCTGGTGAGTTTTCTCTGCGTGGTCTTTTTGGCCGAGATCTCCTTCTTTAAGCTTTCCTCCCATTTCCTGGTTTCGTAGTCCTTAGAGTTTTTGTCCTCTACCTTCTTGGACTTGGATGCTTCTAAAACATCCACAACAGCCTCACCCTCTGATCCCCTCCAGATATCAATAGATGTAGAGTCAATTCCCAGAAGGTTCTCAAGAGAGAGATCCGCTCTCAAAGCTTTGACAATTTCTTCCTGACAAGCTTTAGGGTGGACAAACGAGAAGGTGGTTAAAGCGGCACATGCAGCTTTGACAAGAGGACTGGTCTCTGGATACTTCTCGATAATGAATAACGTGATATCCGTGATTTCAGAAACATGGTTGGAAATGACTTGAAAGGGGTCCAAAGAAGAACGCAAAGTCAAACCGATCCATGCTTCCTTGACTGCAATTCCTGTATGGTGGGCAATGACAAACAAACTTACCAAGACCTTCTCGGCGCCTTCTTTCAGACAGCTTTGTAAGAGATGGTTCAAGACTGGCGAAAGGAACCTTAAGCCGTAAGAGAGTTCCGTAGCATCAGCATTCTCAGACGAAGCCACAATCTCATCAATGGCCTGCACAAAGGAAGAGATCAAGATCAGTTCGTTCACTTTTTGAAGCTCGGCAATCGATTTCGAAGCATCCAATCTGATTGCATAATTGACGTTGTTGGAAACGGCAAAGTATAAATATGCAAGTGCAAAATCAAGTGCCTCATTCTCGGTAATATAGGTAAACGAAGCAGTAAGTGCCTTCAAGCACCAAGACTGATCGGTGGTAGTCAACTTGGTGATGGCCTTAGCACTTAAGAGAATAGAGAACTTTTCGTTTGAAACATCAAGAACACTAGTAAATGGCTCTTTTTCAGCATCAAAGTGGGCCGAAAGTGCAAGGTACACGTATGCGGCAGTGACACCCTTGTTTGAAATGCTTAAAAGAGGCGATTTGTTGGCCTCAGCCAAGGCCTTGGCGAATGATGGTTTCAAGGTATCGTAAAGTTTGGCCAAACGAGGATTGGATTCCTTGGCTAAAAGCAACTGCGCGCCGATTGAAGAAGCCCATATGCTTCTGAGTGGAAGTTTGGAGCTCTCCAACCCTGCCTTGAACTGAGAGGCGATTTTCTCCTCTCCAGGAAGGGCCACATCTTCCGCAAGCGCATTGATGAATGCTTCGGAGAGAACATTCAATAAACTAGTGAGAACTTGTTCGTTTTGTTCCTTCGATGCAAGAGGTAAAATTGCAGCAGTGAGTTTTTCCGTAAAAGCAGCGTCTTTCAGCGAGAAGGCCCCAAAAACCTCCGCGATAAGCACTTTGCTGTCCACATTAGTAGTTCCTTTGAAGCATTTGGTGACTTCATCCAAGATAATTGTGAGATCGGCAGTGGATACTGATGACAAAGAGGTTCTGAAGATGTTTCTAAGCGTTGCAGAGGCAGCCTCACGAACGTGGTCCTTGTTGGACTTAAGACCAGTCATAAGTTGACTTAATAATTTGGAGGAAGTGAAAGAAGACGAAAGGTCAATTGCTTCTGGCTCGGAGAAAAGGAACACGGTGATTGAGCAGAAGCCAAACTCCGAGGATTTCAAGACGGCCTTCTCCAAATCAGGCAAAATCAACTTGGCAAAGTCCTCCCCTGAAACATAGTTCTTGAGGAAGTGGCGCGTAAATTCCGTCAAGGCATGAGGCGAGGGAGGAGTTTTCCCCAATACCACCAGTGAAGTAAAAAACTTGAGAACTGTGGAAACGTGGGTGCTTAAATACTCGAAAAGAGAGGGGTGGGCGGGTAACAAGTCATGCACAGCGTCCGATAACACGCCCAAAAAGAAAATGGCTGCCGAGGGCAGCTTGCAGTCGAGTGCACCACGCACGCAGAGGTCGATGTAGGCCTTCTGTTGCGCAATGTACTGCGACGCTAAGACATGCATAAGCGAGTGTTTCAGATGAGCCAAGGCGGAACTGAAAAGACGCCGCCTGTGTGAAGGGTATTGGGAGTGCTGCAGGGGCACACTGGAGTCGACTGCAGATGCAAGCAACAACACCTGCGCAGCAACGAGCTTGGACGCAATGCCGGTGCTGCTGGTGCTTGCAGCAGAGTCGGAGGAATTCTCGGCGCCGGCTGCTTTTGTACCTGTAGGGGTATCCTTATTTAAATCGGCTGTCTCGCTCCCCTTTGAATCGTTGCTGCAATTTTCATAGGCGTCAAGTGCCTGTGCCCATCCTAACAAGGTGAGCAAATTTGTAACAGGTAAGTTGGTGGAATTCTGGGCAACGTCAAAAATGCTATTGGCAAAAAAGGTCAAGTATTTGCGGTCCTGTTGAACAAAACCCAAGAGTGCCTTCTGCGCTTGCAATCGAGACTGGCCGTCAGAATAATGGCTGTAAGTTCTGAAGAGCAACTGGGCCCATTTTTGGGCGGTGGCAGACTCCTTTTGCGCAGGCAATTCCTTGAGAATATGCTGCCATGCGGCAATTCTAAGATTACGGCTCGAACCAAGAATGATCTGACCTGGCCGCTCCTGGAGAGCGTTCTGCAAAGTGTCGGGATCCATTACGGTCGTAAATGGAGAGGAGGTGAAAAAAAAGTTGAGTGAGGGACGAGGCACGTGAAGCCGCGCACGTGAGGAAGCCTAGTGGATCCAAAGAAGAAGAAGATGATGAAAAACAAGAATGATTAGAAAAAAAAGAAAATTTTTGTGGAGATAGGAATGAACAGAGAATTATTAAAACTGTACCATTGAAAGTGAGCCAGGAAAAAAAAAACATGAAAATCAGACAATACGATAAATATGTGGATTAAGGAGTCGAGATTTTGAAGATACAACACTATGAAGATACTTTGAAAGATACAATACTTTAAAAGATGCGATACAGTTGAGAACAAGATTAAGTGGAGGAGATCATACAGCTGCAAGATCAAACGTCAGATTATTTAGGGTGATTGAATAACAACAAATGGAAGATGAAACATGATAAGAAGATGATTGGATGAGATGCAATAGAAAGGATCAAATGGATCAAATGATTCAGGAACAAATTAATTGAGTTGGCTATAATCTTGTTTACTGACATGATCACCCAATTGACAAAGGAGGCAAAATAAGAGAGCCCCAGAAAGTTACGGCTTATTTCTCTTAACTAGCTTTTGGAGCTCTCTGCAGGTAAAGGCAGAAGCTATAGCCAAGACTGAAGAGAAAGCTGAAGAACATAAACATAAATTGGAGGGCATGAAAAGATAAAGGATAAAGCTAGAACATGGAAGATGAATCGTGAAAAATAATGGGGAGAGGATGTTAGGGATTCTGAAAGATGATTCCTCGAAGAATATCCACTCAATTCCCCTAGACATCTACATCCAGACTCCTTTACTGACAAACAGGAAAATAAAAGAGCCTTGAAAGACTCTTATCTGAGGTCAACACAATTCTTTGTCTATTGCCAGGATTTTTATTCAAAAGGAACTAATAGCAGGGTACATGTCTATTGACCAGAGATTAGACAGATTGGACAGAATAGACAGAAACAAACACAGATGGACTTATCTAGGCAGAATTGATCAATGGACTAACCTAGACAGAATTGACAGATGGATTAACCTAGACAGATGGTCGGAAAGATGGATTGGACAGAACCAGAATTTCCAGACAACTCAATGGGAACTGAAATGAAAATAATTTCTACGAAATTACTGGAAAAAAAACAATTGGAACTATCATCACAATCACATGTTTATAGATGATCGGGGAACATATGGACTATTGCGGTTCTGGATTACTGTGACTGGATTACTGTGACTGGATTAGTGGATGAGGGCTTTGGTGGAGCGGGTAACCCAGGGCAGGGTATATAAACCGCGCAGTTCGCAGTCCAAACTTTTTTTCCTCATCAACTATAACAGTCGATGAGGAAAGGCTACAGTTAATTCATCCGTTGCAGCAAGGCTTCGGCCGTCTCACTTGGTGGGCGCTGTGGAGAACATCACGGCCATCATCACCACTTCGTTAGTGATGTATTTGTGACTGAGGCTGTTGTTGATAAATGACTATTGATTGGGGTTCAACGTCAATCAATAGAACGTTGCCAATAGCGAAAGAACCATAGCTAAAAGAACCATAGAAAAAGGAACCATAGCAAAAGGAACCATAGCAAAAGGAACTTATATCACCGTAGATATTATAAACGGCCAGTAAGAATCAAGGATCATCACACCAGATATCAAAAACTATTGTACTGGTGTACGGACCAGTCGCTGTTGGTGTACGGGTGTTTTAAATTGATGTACTGATGTACTGCTATACAGTATGTTATACAGTGCGTTATACAGTGCACATCCCCACATCTACACTAGCAATATGTTAGTTGAGGAGATCCCCCGTAAGCTCCACAGCAATCAATCGACCATCTACTTCCTGTCGCTGGTAAATGTGCAGGCCCGGGCCACGCCGAAGATGCAGGAGCAGGGCGACGAGAACCGCAACATCAAGGCCCGGCCCAAAGTCAACTACAACCTCACCGAGCTCCTAAACGCCCAGACCCAAGTCAATTACAACAACGGCAGCGTCAAGGGCGGTGCGTTCAAGTCGTCTCACCAGATCCAGCTCGAGCGGTTCATCTCCAAGCGTTTGGCGGACTTAAGCAAAGAAACTCCCAACCCCTCGTTCGAGGTGCCCAAGAACTTCACCTATTCCAGCATCCACAAGCACAAAAGCGCCCAGGATAAAAAAGCCGTGCGGCTCGGAAATACGCCATCCACAAAGCGCATTCTCGCCGCAAGGCGTAATCTCAACTCCTACTTTGAGGAGGAAAAAAATTTGATTTCCATCAACACTATTCTTGGCGTCAACTACTCCTTCGCGGAACAAAATGACGACCTCAACGGCAGTGGCAAAAGGCGCAAGGTGTGCGCGCAGTCCAAGCCTAAAGCTCGCCTTTGCTGCGTGTGCGGGTCGCAATCTCATTACTCGCGCTGTGTCCATTGCGGGTTGTACTCGTGTAGCGTGAGGTGTATAGGGGTTCATCATGAACTGAGGTGTGTGTAGTCCTCCGGGCGAAGGACAGTTCTCCAGGCGAAGAATGAAGGACTAGAAAGTTAAGGAAGGGTTCTCAAATAAGTTCTCTGTGTGAAGCGTGGAGAACTAGAAAGACTCAAGGAGGGTTCTTGAGGTAGTTCTCCTGGTAGCTCTCATGGTAGCTCTCCAGGCGAAGCAGGGAAAACTTGAAGTACTTTAGGGCAAGTTTCCCAGGTAGTTCTTTAGGCGAAGTGCGAAGAACTTGAAGTACTCAAGGAGGCTTCCCTTGGTGGTTACCCTGGCCAAGCGTAGAGATTTAAAAGTGCTTCAAGGAGAGTTCTCAGTCAAGCGTGGAGAACTGGAAGTAACTGAAGGATTGTTCTGTGGGTTGTTCTCTGCGGAGTTCTTAGAGAAACATCGAGGACTAGACAGTTCTCCAGGCGAAGCATGGAGAACTAGAAAGTTAAGGAAGGGTTCTCTTGGTAGTTCTCCGGTCGAAGTATGGAGAATTAGAAGTGCCTTAAGGAGAAGTTCAATGCTTCGCTTGAGGAACTGGAACTAACTGAAGAAGGGTTCTTGGGTTAGCAGGAGTAACCAAGGAGAGTTCCCAGGAAAACATGGAGAAGTATTGTCCATGGCAATGTATTTGATGGCAATGACTGATGGCAATGAATTTGATGGCAATGGCAGTTTGGTCATTCGTATCATAGACATCCTCAGGTTGATGGAACGAAATATTTGCAGTGGCCACAAAAACCAGAGACCAAGACCACGAGCCAGCCAATATGTAGTCTAACTGCTTGTGGTGGTGATTGATCCAACCTCCAGCACTCTCAGAGGTTCATGGGTTCCATCGGTTTTGGCAATAGAGTTTTCAGCAAGCAAACCTGAAACATGCATTTACATGAAGAAAACCAAGCCCTCCTTGGTACTAATAGCATTATATGTGGATAATCTATTAGTTATTGAAAACAACTCGAATGATGTGTCAAGAACAAAGGAAATGTTGAGCAGCAGGTTTCAAATGAAAGTTCTAAGAGTGGCCAGAAAATTTCTAGGCATAAACATTGTGGTGGGAAATGGTTTCACTAAGTTGCATTTAGGCGACTATATTGATGCTCAATTGATAAATTATGGACTTGACCAATGCTGTTCAAATGATATCCCAGCTGACCCAAAAAGACTTGAGAAGAACACAAGCGAAAGAGGCAATGAAATATGTGATGAAAAGGAATACCAATCTATAATTGGTAAACTAGTTTTTGCGGCAAAACACAATTCGTCTCGATATCAATTTCATTGTGCTGAAGCTCTCGAGAATATCCATCATTGAATAAAAACTTAGCAGTTGCCAAGGGGGTAATCGGCTATTTCAAAGGAACGGCAACTTATGGACTTATCTATAAGTCCTCGAAAGATATGGACCTTATTGCATATTCTGATTCAAGCTTTGCTTCGGAACCTGATAAAGAATATCGGTCGGTTACAGGTTACATGATAATGTTTGGCGGATTGCCAATACTGTGGAAATCCAAACTTCAGAAAACAATTGCTGTGTCTACTCTTAATGCAGAATTGATTGCACTATTTACGACAATGATTGAACTATTTGGGTCAAGAAATTTTTGAGAGAAATTGAATCTGACTACAAGATTAGATTAGTTTGTGATATTAAATCAGGTATCGAGACTGTGAAAGGTTCCAAGGGGTATGAAGGATCGAAGAAAATCATGTATAAGGTCTGTTCCATAAGAGAGTCGATTACAAAAGGTATTGCGACTGTTGGAATACATTAAGTCAGTGAAAAACGATCTTTACAAAACAGTGAAAAAAGCTGCATCTTTACCAAATAGTGAAAAACGTTGGGGATATCTTTACGAAACAGTGAAAAACGTTGCATCTTCACAAAACAGTGAAAAACTTTGCGGATATCTTTACGAAACCTTAAGCGAAACCTGCGTTTACTCTGTTAAGAAAACTAGGTCATATGGGAGATCGTCCTTCAGAAGGAGTGTTAAAAAATGATAACAAGGTGAGGGCACTCTAGGTCCCCATGGCTTGCAGGGATAGTGTGGTAACAAGTACCTGTACTTGATATGCAACTGTGATTACTACAGCCGGCAGTAATGTGAAGGTAGAGCTCCCATACATATATAAGGGAGTCAGGATCATTTTCATGTTTTGAAAAACTCAGTTACATATCATCTGCCTGAGACATACCAAGATGCCTCCTTAAGCCAGACCGACCAAAATACCTCATACTGATATTACTTCAATGGACACTGGAAATTCCACACCTTTTTTTCTTGGACACTTTTCCTCGTGAACACTTTCTCGTGAACACTTTCTCGTGAACACTTTTTCGTGAACACTTTCTCCTGAACACTTTCTCCTGAACACTTTTCTTCAAGTGTTTACATATCATGATGAGACCATGAGGACATCGTCCTTTGATACGAACAGTCCACTGGATATTACACCATGATCAATATATGGTCCATCTGATGTCACAACTATCCTTCGGAACATGTGTTGTCTAATGTGCAGGTTATAATACACCACAGATATATATAATCACATATAAACACCATGTACATAAACACCATATACATAAACACCATATACATAAACACCATATACATAAACACCACATACTTATAATATGTTAAATCCATTATGGGTAGGACACTATATATACAGGCATTATGAAGACTACGATGTCCCATCCTAACAATGAGCAGGCCTTCATTGTACAAAGTACTATGATGGTCGTCTCGAATATTCTGCAACAATCCTTACCATTGTTCTAATGGAGAGTTTTTCGATGCCATGTTTCTCTCAAAGTTATTTAAGCATCTCCGTCTCCTCTCTCTCACTCTCTGAAAAACCATCAATGAATACAAGTTTAGGCAAACACACGTTATTAAAGAACATAACATGGAGGACGCACCCAACTGTGTTGCCTTTTCTTCGTGTTGCCTTTTCTTCGTGTTGCCTTTTCTTCGTGTTGCCTTTTCTTCGTGTTGCATTTTCTTCCACTGAGGCCTTAGTCATATTCCTGACTGTCGGTCGTGCCACACTCCTGACTGTCGGTTGTGCCGCACGCATTATGTTCGTCGCTTCGCACCATTTCACCCAGATGTCTTTCAGAGTACTTGGTGAAACCGCCGCCATCCTTTCAGGAGTAGCTAACGTTGCTAGGCCCTCATTCTTTGCATCACCCACAACCCCGGTCGTAACCAACCGTCTTACTCTTGTCGAAAACTGTTCTTTGGGCGCTTTCATCTATCACGGATTGACCTTTGTCTTGGCTATTCTCATGGCTATTCACCACTTGGCTCTTACTATGTCAACCGGAGCCGTGGAATTCAATGCCATCCTTAGAGTCTCTCCGTCTTCCCCAGAGTCTCTTCATCTTCCCCAGAGTGTCCATCTTCACCAGAGTCTCTCCGTCTTCACCAGAGTCTCTCCGTCTTCCCCAGAGTCTCTTCATCTTCACCAGAGTCTCTCCATCTTCACCAGAGTCTCTTCATCTTCCCCAAAGTGTCCATCTTCCCCTGAGGGTCTCCATCTTCCCCAGAGTGTCCATCTTCCCCAGAGTCAACATTCGTCGCATCAACCTCAACCCCTATGGTCGCCAACTCACCAATTGAAGGCACGCTCCATATCTGGATTTACTTCACCATAGTATATTGGATCGTCCAAGCAATTTTTGTTCTCGCCGGATTTTTCTGCGCTCTTCTTCCCACGGTTTACTCCTTAACGATTGCACGCCACATTTTGGCTGCAAACTCTACACACACCCCATTCTCAGGTATAAATCTCCGCACTACCATCGGCCTCATAGCTTCCACCTACCACCTTGCGCCCATTGATCTCGTCCCACAACACAACCATACTCCACACGTTGTGAGCTCATCCAGTGACTAAAAGCTTCTGGCTCTCAATTTCCTGTCTCGATAGACCCTCATTGCTAGCTTAGTCCCTCAGATACGCTTACGTCCATTCAATGGTCTTTCCCTTCACCGGGTTATCACTAAAGCCGGCATACATGCTGGCTGGCCCCTTGCAAACAAATTTGCACTTTCCTCCGCTACGGTTAACGCTTTTCAATCTGACTCCGCTTTTTTCACTTGGTTTCTTCGGTGGGAAATAACCGAAGACGGATATTTACAACTGGTCAATACCAACAGGACACAAGGATTATGCCTCGTTAAACCCGTGCGTTCTTATCAAGACATTCTATCAACCCTTTGAAAACTTGATTGTTTAGCATACCTTGAACTTTCCTTCTCTCAGGTCCTTGAAATTCTCCTTACTTTGGGCGCTTCATCCAAACCTAGTGTTGCACAGATCCTTAGACCTTGCTACGAAGCTCATCCTACCTACTATGCGTTTTTCCAGAATCTTGACAGATCTTTCTGGAACCTTTTTCGGGTGCTTCCTGGTCGTCCCTCTCATGGACCCTGAGTTAAACGTCACTTTCTCCGCTCGGCCCAACCTCGGAAACATCACACCACCCAGGCGGCACGAGCACGTTTCTCTACCAAACTGACGACTGCCACGAACCATTCTTTTGCCTACAGGGATCCTAAATATGCTGCTTTGTTTCCACTACCCACTTTAACGACCCCACTTGAATTCTCCCCAGATTCTGAAGATCACCAATATTCTACGGAACCACACAGTGCCGCATATGATAATTCAGTTCCCGACCCAGCTACATGTCTCACCCCGCCTTCTACTTCTCACACCTTAGGTCACGACCCGAAGGGTGCTTCACCTGGCCCCAGGGAGGAGTCCTGGCGTCAATATCAACCATTATGCTTACCAAGTGGAAACTCTGAATACAATGGGATTAATGACCCCAATCTCACGCCTACGGCTTACTCGCACACTTCAAACCGGCCAAATCACCTTGACCTTCGACCTATACAGAGAACCGCGGATTCTAACTGTACCCAGGGCAAAAACCTGCGGACCGGGAAACGATTAGAAGACCGACATTCTTTGGCTTCAACAGAAATTATGACAGATACAACTGTCTACGCTTTCCGAACCCACTCAACTGAGCCTCTTAGTGAACCTGACTACTACGTCAGACAGCTTATCACGAAGACGTATCGACCCTGCATCGTCCCAAGTTTCTGTCCAAAAACCGAAACCACGAAACGAATACCAACATCTTTCGTTCTGGAGGACTTTCTTACTTTTAAGTTTAACCCCCGTTCGCTGTTGGTTTCTATCCCACAGGCGCCCTGCAAGTAGACCTCTCTCTATCAAACAGTTCGACAGGTCCTTACAAACGCACTTGGCCTGAGCTCTCACTTTCTATACTACAACCCGCTCCCTGATTAAGTGAACGACAATCCAGGTTAGGGGGGATGTTTCAAAGGCATAGCCTTCTAATGTCCAAAGTATACCGACATCGAGGTTGAGGGGGATGTTAGAGCCACCATAGGCCGGGCCCTGTCGATGGAAGTATTATGAAGTCTCTCAGTCCGATTATTACAATGGCCATTGAAAACACCGTGTCACGGCCATCGGCCTTCTTTTTATGAAGTACTATGATCTTGCCTTATACTTGCCACCATCTTTCATTGTGAAAACCCAACGGCACCCTATAGCATTGGCATCAGGAGGACAGATTTCTGGGGAAAAGGTTTGGTGTTCCTCATGCGCCTTCATCTCAGCATTGCATGCCTCTTTCCAGAAGATCCAGTCGTCTGACCTCTGTGCCTCAGCATAAGATTGGGGAATATGGTGTGGAGAGTTGGTACGTGCTCCCACCAGTGACACTTTTAACAGTACAAAAGATTAAAGGGGGGTTTGGATATTACCTGGTTTGGGGGATAGAAAAGGGGAAGAAGAAGAAAAAAAGATAAATATTATGGTGTACGGGTTTCTTTTATAATTTTAATATTTCATATATAAAGTATTGGTGTACGGGTTTGGTTAAGGCGTAGGGCGTATCTGCAGGCAAAAAAAAGAAGATATATCCCGCGTGGTTTATTTGCTGAAAGTACTAAGACAGTAAGCCACAGGCTCGGCAAAGAACCGCACAATTGCCTAATGCGGTAATTTATCGGCCCACCAAACCAACAACAAAGACATACAGATACAAATACAGATAAAGATAAAATTACAGAATCAGCAATAGTAGATTTGATAGCATGTTTGATAGCATGAAGTCGAGCAATAAAATAGCAACCACCATTCCGTCCAATCCGTCCATCCCCACAGTCTCCATTTTCACATAGTCATCAGACAGTCATAACTCAGAAAAACAAACAGGAAAGAAACCAGGCAGAAGTTTGAGGCCAGGCGAAGAAGTTTGAGGCCAGGCGAAGAAGCTAGAGACCAGGCAAAGAAGCTAGAGACCAGGCAAAGAAGCTAGAAGACAGGCATTTGGAAGTCAGGAGTAGACAAGAAGTCAGTAGACAAGGTCAATCGAATAAGCCAGTAGACAACGTCAGTAGACAGTAAGAAATAGTAGAAAAAGAAGTCAGTAGACAATGTCAGTAAACTAAGTCAGTAGACAAGAAGTAGTGGAGAAGAAGTAGTAGACAGATTTCTCACAATATATAGGTTCCAGCGTGACTAAATCTTCAACTCCAGTCCAGTCCAGTCCAGTTCACTCTCATAATTATGTCACTGACTCCAATCATCAAATACCCAATTTGATTATCATGACCGAGTATCATGACCGAGTATCATGACCGATTATCACATCAATTATCATGTCAATTATCATGTCAATTATCATGTCAATTATCACATGAATGACTTCAATATCCTATCCTCCATCACCAGTTCAGTAACAATCTCCTGGGCTCTGAAATATCATTCTGCGTGAATTTGAGTTTGAGTTTGAGTTTTTTTGAATATTCTGGAACAATCCTTACCATTTTTCTAGTGGGGAGTTTTTCGATGCCATGTTTTTCTCAAAGGTATTTAAGCTGCTCCGGTTCCTCTCTTTCAGGAACCATCAACGAAAACAAGTTTAAGCTAACACATTCCATCACATAACATAAACCATCACATACATATATTCCATCACATACATATATTCCATCACATAACATAAACCATCACATACATATATTCCATCACATACAGATATTCCATCACATACAGATATTCCATCACATACAGATATTCCATCACATACAGATATTCCATCACATACAGATATTCCATCACATACAGATATTCCATCACATACAGATATTCCATCACATACAGATATTCCATCACATACAGATATTCCATCACATACAGATATTCCATCACATACAGATATTCCATCACATACAGATATTCCATCACATACAGATATTCCATCACATACAGATATTCCATCACATACAGATATTCCATCACATACAGATATTCCATCACATACAGATATTCCATCACATACAGATATTCCATCACATACAGATATTCCATCACATACAGATATTCCATCACATACAGATATTCCATCACATACAGATATTCCATCACATACAGATATTCCATCACATACAGATATTCCATCACATACAGATATTCCATCACATACAGATATTCCATCACATACAGATATTCCATCACATACAGATATTCCATCACATACAGATATTCCATCACATACAGATATTCCATCACATACAGATATTCCATCACATACAGATATTCCATCACATACAGATATTCCATCACATACAGATATTCCATCACATACAGATATTCCATCACATACAGATATTCCATCACATACATAAACCATTACATCGATGTCTGGTCCTGGTCCGTATGGCGACGCTCCGCTTTATTTCTTCCTTCGTCAAACACCTTCTCTTTAGGAAAACCATTTTTGTTGGCTTCTCTATTATCATATTCAAAGTAGAGCTCCACTTCTTCACACAGTGGGAAAACTTTAATGGTGGTGATGACGTGGAAACTGTAATTGATCAAGCACGAATAGTATACGTAATTATGGATCCGAAGCCTGCCGTCTAACCTCAAATTCGTTTCAGATATAGACTTCCCGAAAGCAAGGGAGTGTTGGAATATTCCAAGGTACCCATCATTATTAGTGTCTTTACTAATGGCTGTATTGCCTTCAATAATGAACGACACAGGCTCATCAACATTTGGTCCATAGAGCATAACACTGTAATTGACTCCATTATGTTGGTACACTTCAGCTCCAAGAGGCGAGGTGAATTCATTTATCTTTGCAATCAACAAATAAGGCAAGTGAGTGGTTATGGATGAAGTATTTTTTGTGATTTTTTGATCATCAAGAGAAGTTTCAATTTTTTGATCATCAAGAGAAGTCTCAATTTTTTGATTATCAAGAGAAACCCCAATTTTTTGATCATCAAGAGAAGTCTCAATTTTTTGATTATCAAGAGAAACCCCAATTTTTTGATCATCGAGAGAAACCCCAATTTTTTGATCATCAAGAGAGGTTTCCTCTTGCAGCTTCATCATTCCAATCCATGTTTTCTGGTCATACTGTAAGAAATAAATCTCCACTTCGGAACACTGGTCCGAAAATTGTTGGTCATTAATAGTTTTGATTCCGTGGACTCTCAGACAAAAGTAGTATCTTGAGTTGACCACCCTCAGTTTATCATCAAGTTCCAATTTACTTTTCGGGGGAAAAGGAGAACCCAAGCTAAAGAGGTGGCCAAGAATCCCCACATTCTGCACCGTAGATTTGTCTGTTTTGATAGCGTAGCCATCTTGAATACTGAACCCTACATCATCGGGAATGTTTTCATGAAAAGGTAAACTGAGTTTAGGGTTGACTTTAGGGTTGAGTTTAGGACTGACTTTATGCTTATGTGCAGGATCCACTTTACTATTATGTTCACCACTTTGTTCACCACTTTGTTCAGAATTATGTTCTTTTTGGGAGATCAGCACAAGTGTCCCATTGACGTTTGCAAAGAATGCCCAAGGAAAGTCAGATTCCAAATCTTTCTTAGAAACAGGTACGAGCACCTCATTAGGATTATATTGATTTTCAAGCTTATATTCATTTCCAAGCTTATGTTCATTTCCAAGCTCATGTTCATTTCCAAGCTTATGTTCATTTCCAAGCTTATGTTCATTTCCAAGCTCATTTTCTGACAAGAGGTAGAGATCTACCTTGATACAAAGTGCCAGGAAAGGCAAGTTCATTTGGTAAAAGATCATGTGTACTTCACTATCAGCAGTCATTTTGCAAGCATGAAAAGGTCCATTGAGAAGTTTGTTCTCTGGACTCAAAATCAAATGAGTCGGTTGAACATTAAGACCAAAAACCATTAATGGCTTCTCAATCCGTACACCAGAAATACCTTGTAAGGTAGTGAATGAATTGGAGGAGTTAATTGAAGCCGAAGGATTGGAGGAGTTGATGAAGTAAGCGTATTTTTCTTCTGTTAAAATGAACTGGGTAGGAACAGCAAGAGGATCTCCATAACAAAAGACACTTTTAGATTCATGGAGCCTTGTAAATGATGTTCCAGAAATAGACACAAGATTGTTATTGACTTCTGCAAATGATGTTCCAGAAAGAGGCACAAGAGTGGTATTGACTTTTGCATAGAAAACCAATGGTTTTATAGAATCGGCCCCAACAGTGGAACCAATGGTGCCAAACACACCAATAGTTCCGATAAGAGAGGATAAAAATACGTGACGTGTCTTCATTAGAGTTAGAGGTATTGGAAAATAGCCAATACCACCTGGATGGCAGGCTATTTTTATAGTATTTTATAGAACCACTTTCATGTTTATATGCCATCCCGAGAAATGCCTTTGTAGTCACGACAGTCACGTTTTGTCTTACAATAGTCTTGGCAAAGTAATCACTCCCGGGATCTTGCATACATCCTGCAGGCCATTTTTAAAGAATGTATAGAGTTCAGAGTAGTGTTAGCAAAAATCCTACGACCACTAGAATCAAGTATTTAGGGTCAGTGGATTCTACTAACAAGGCTTAGCTTAGGCTCAGCCTCAAACCATACCACCCATGAGTATGTGTTAGTTTTCAGACTTACGTTTATTGAATATGATTTGGGTCCAGTCCACCCCATCACTTGACCCTACGGAAGAACTCACTTCTCTATAGGTCGCTGAGAATCTTTTCTCACGCGGCC